>JAEAOA010002321.1:0-100000 GCA_016746295.1 Potamilus streckersoni
CTTTGTCTTACAAAAGCGTTTCCAATAATGTCGTCGAATGTGAACATAAAGATGCCCGCCTAATTTGGGAATATGAACTCCAAGATGGGGAGTATGTCAAGACCAAAACCTGGTACTCTAGTGTGAACAGGGAGGAACGAAGAATTGCTTACTGGAATGATAAAGATAATCTATCAATAGAATCGGAATACCGAGGCAGAGTCACAATGATTGGGAATGACAGCATCCTTCTGAAAGATGTAACAACCGGTGATGAAGGACTGTACGCTTTGATTCTCAGCTTTCCACTCAGTTCAGAACCCGACCAAAAGTTAACCCTAAACCTAACTATTTACAGTACGTGTATTATAATTGCGTGTATGATGCCCCTCACCTGATACAATCTAATCAAAACCGCCTATTAAATGAATTATTCATACATGTATATGTTCTTTAATCCAAAAACAACAAAATAGTTGACATCGTTGCTTGTTGAGTGAACACCTGAAAACATTGGCTCATCATTACGGAATCATTTTGTATCTTTTCACAACAACATTTGATAATATATAAAGAAGTTGAAATGGTTTCGATTGTGTTTATAAAGACTGTACCATAAAACAATCATTGTGATTAAATTTTTATATGAGCCATTTATCTAGTAACCCAGATTACAGTTACACCTCATCACGCATGCACACACACTTCATTAAAATAAAGTTCATTCGGAGAAACCACACACACAGCAATTTTGCAAAAAGCGATTCATTGTTAAATTCATTTTTCAATGAGCTTTAGATATTTTTTCTTTCAAATGATGTAAGATTTTAAAACCAAAGTACGATATATATCCCCAAAACGCAAATACCAGTCTAAAAGTTAGAGGTTAATTTTTCGATACTTTTAAAATCTGCGTTACACATTAGCAATTAGGTACTATACAATTTTGAAATCTGGGAATCAGTGAAATTATATTGATAAATTTGATGTTAATGCAAAACGTTAACATCATTGGAATATACACCCTTAACTAGAGTCTTGACTAATTAATACTACGGACTTAACTAGAGTCCTGATTAACTAATACTTCTGGATAAGAGCAAACTTTCAAAGTAAACAGTTGACTATCATAACTTTAATCTAGTCTTTTATTACGAGTATCAGGGATCATCTATCATCAAAGGATCTGTGCTAGTAGAAGCATTGCTGTATATATTGTTCTGGAGATTAGTGTTACCTGAATAGTTGATGTAATAGTGGGCGAGCTTTCAATACTGTACGTCTTGTTTATTGTCTGAACACGATTGTCTTTAAAACATACCTCTTACACAAAAACGTCCCGCTTATTAAGCATCCGAATAGGCTATGTCCTGTGTGAATCAGGTATAGGAACGTCAATGCCAGGAATGGGAAATCTAGTGACAGAGGAATTAATTTCACGTTCAGCGATAGAAAAACAAGCGACACCGTTTCGTCAATGTTAAATCTCATTTCTAATATGAAATTTAATTGCTAAGTACATATTCCCTGATTTAAAGTATTTAAAATACGAATAAAAGAAACAGTAGGCCCATAAGTTTACAATATTCATTAAGATAGAGAAGTTTTAATTTAAAGTTTTAATACCACATAGCAGTCTTAAGTACGGATAATATCAATACGAAGACAATAACATCTTCCAATATTATTAATATTTGACTTTAATTCTTTCGAATTAGTATCAAGATGGATCAAAACGATTATGAAAATATTAATCTCGTTTGCATAATTTCATCCTGATTGTTTGCAATTTAAAACATGCATATAATTTAAAGTTCATTTAAGTAAACTTTTAGAAGTCAGAATTTGTTTCTATCTGTTAATGCATAAATTGAAGTTGAACGATCATACTCCCACGTAAACACTATACATATCGATGTTTATCGTAAAGGCTACCCCTTTGGTGTTTTATACTACGCATTGTTTCCTTGTTATCTTTATGAAACATTATTAAAGGCCCTCCCAGTTTTCAAAAATTTAGAGCACATGGCAAGCCTTGGACGCCGTACATGTGCAAGCTGTGTAATATAACCTTGTATATTTTCATGGAAAACTTTATATTTAGTTTCTGTCATAATTATCATAGAATTAGATCTATTTAATGCCATATAAATTTTCCCCTGTTACAACTATGTAATGTAATTACTTGTATGTTAATTTTAAATTATTTTTTTTATTTTACTTTTGTATCATTACATTTTATTATAATGATTATTTTTATGGGATCTGATATTTTTGAAAGAGATATTATGCTTATATAAAACGAGCTATGACTCAAATAAGCACGATTTTATCCTACCGTGGCTTGTCGATTTGGTAAACACTACGTGGAAATGATTGGATATTGACAAGGTCTTTTTTCTTTTGAGCACACGTGAAATTGCAATGTTTAATGTGCTATTTGATGATGAAATAGCCACGCGTTCTATCGTGCGCACCTGAAATGACGTCTTAGGGAAATTTAGGTTTCAGAAAAACTAGGGGAATTTAATTTTCAGAAAAACAATTTTCTGAAATATGTTAGCCAAATAAAAATGCTCAGATCCCCGTGAAATATTATCATGCAATATATCTTCAAAAAGAAGGATATATTTCAATTAGGTGCCGTGAAGAGTTGTATTTGTACATCTTTTAAGCTCGAGATGTGTTATTATGGATGACAGCTTGTTCAGAAGTTCATCTGTATTTTTTAATATAATAATTTATTCCCTGGAGAACTATACAAATGACAAAGATATTCGATGGATATTTATTTGAAATTAAAACACTACAAGTTGTGGTTCAACGTGGATCTATTGACATTAGTATAAAGACTTCACCTGACAGCATCATCCTTCATTTTGAGCGTCATCAAGATTCGAACCTGGATTCAGTTAAAACTAATGACATGAATTATATTTTTTCAGTACTTGGATAAATGTTTGGAATGTCTTCACAGACTGTAAGTCCTATTTTCTTTTTTCACCGTTTTGTTTCAATTCTGGAAAGTTCTGTTTCTAGTCCAAATCAAGATCAAATGGATAGTGTGAAAATAAATGAGTTGTTTGAACTTGCCAGAAAGTACGAACTTTCTGAAGCAAAATCTTCTTTAGCGAAACAAAATAAATGAAAACAATTTTGATATAATATTTAGTATAGAAGAATGTTTTTTTTTTAAAAAAAAAATTGTTTTGGCTTAGGTCAGTAAGTAGGTGTCGGACTTTGACATAAAAGTAATTGAATTAAAAATGAAATACAAAATGAAATTGAAGTTAAGGAAGCTCGCTTCAGAAAGAAGAAAGCGAGAAAGATAAACAAATGCTTTAGACAAAATAGGATAAATAAAAATAATATGAAATTAAAATGAGAGAATTTGACATGGCACGTGAAAGGCACGATCCCATTTCACAAATTCAAGTTTTGACATTTGAAAAATATTCGGTTATTTCCTCCTATTAGTTAAAGGGTAGCAGTCAAAATATTCCTTTCAGTGGCACATGTATTAGTCAGGCTTTTGAGGATTTCAATTTCACTTCTAATTTTGATTAATCAAAAGGTGTTGATCACAATGATCCTCTTTTAAACAATCATTCTCTTTTATCTAATCAGGGTGATAAATGTTAATCATTTGTCGTCGAACTGGAAAAAGATCCTAAAATCTCCTGTGTGTTTCGGGGTGCCATTAGTGAAACTAAAGCCACTTAAGTACCAAACTGTTATTTCATTAAAATGGAAATATTATGTGAAAATGGAGACCACCCGAGGTACCTGCTAATGAAAAGTGGTCAGTGAACTATCTGATTGTAGTTCCAAAATCTTACAGACACGATATACTTAGTTTGGCCTATTAAACTTCTCTGGCTGATGATCTAGGGATTAATAAAACATATCACAAGATTTTGACTCACTTTTATTAGTGATGTTTGTGAATTTTGTACATCTTGCCATTCTTGTCAAATAGCAGGAAAAACCCAATCAGAAGATATCTAAGGCTCATCTGGTACCTATTACTGCATTTGACAAACCATTTAGCAGAATTATGATAGACTGCATTTGTCACTTACCTAAGACGAAGTCAGGCAACCAATATTTGGTGAGCGTCATCGAGTTTCCCAGAGGCAATTCCTTTGAGGAATACTATTAGTAACAACATCGATAAAGTTTTTTGTTTACTCAATTGGGCCCAAATCTGGTCAAATGTCAAATATTATTTTAGGAGTTTTCCAGCTTATGTTTGAATTTGGCAATTTCAAGTCAAAAGTGAATCTATGCTTTCACAAAACTCTGCTTGAGAGAATTGTTGAATCCTGTAATCCTGAATCCTGTTCTTTTTCATTCTTGATCATTCTTCAAAATTGTCTTCAATTTAGATTGTATGGCCCTTACAGAGCACAGAAGAAAATGAGTTAAATTATAATTATATTACTCTGGTCTAAATATATGAATGGAGTACAAGTATCTTGAAGGAGAAAACTATATAAATTATGCAATTAATTTAGTCGTACCTGTGATACTAACTGAGGATTTAAGTGAAGAAATTCAATTGGACACTGTTGATCTTGGAGCAACCAATCTTCGGAATTCGGGAATTATGAAAGATCTGGACCAGAATCTTTTACAATCACACAAATCAGAAAGGAATAACCTTCATTTATTATTCGAATATGAACTCTTGTTTCCAGATATTCCTACGAGGACAAACAAACTTTCCATGACGTTCAAATTGTAGATACAAAACCTGTGAAGTAACACCCAAACAGGATGAACGCTCGCAAACATGAACACCTGAAAAAGGATATTCAATATTTTATGGAGAATGTTATTGGTGTTATACATGCATACTTGTTCCGAAACCTGATAAAACTTCCCGTTTGTGTACTGATTATAGGAAGGTTAACAGTGTGACCAAAACAGATTTATTTATGTTATTATTTTTTATTTTATTTATTTATTTAAATTACCAAGAATCGATCATTGTATTAATATAACTGGAAATGCCATGTACGTCAGCAAGTTTGACCTTCTGAAAGGATTTTAGCAAATTTCACTTACGGAAAGAGCGAAAGAAATTTCAGCATTTGTGACTCCAGATGGACTCTATTAATATAAAGTAATCCCGTTCGGGATGAAGGGTTGCACAAGTGCTTTTATACACATGCTAAATATGATTACTTCTTGTAGAGAAAATTGTGATGCTTACATCGATGATGTCATCGTTTACAACGACAGGTGGAAAGAACATCTAGCCACTATTTGGAAATTCTATTAAAGACTCATTAATGCAAATTTGACAATTAATCTATATGCCGTGTTTATGTAAATTTTCTAGGACATATTATGGGACTTAGTCAAGTTAAACCTATCGATGCTAAGATCAAATCTATCTCTGATTTTCCTGTGCCTGTCAGTAAAGAGGCGACTGATGAAATTTTTTGGTGTGGCCGAATACTATCGAACGTTTTGTTCTAATTTTTCTAATATCTTTGAACATCTGACAAGCTTGTTTGGTAAGAAAAACAAACTTTTTTGGACTGAAAATGTCAGAAAGATTTTGATAGGTTAATAGCCATACTAAAACTCAAAAGTGTGGTTGTTATCACAGCTCTAAATGTCTATCAGTCATCTAAATTATCTGTGGATGCAAGTGATGTTGGTGTTGGAGCAGTATTGATTCATTGAGATAGAAATGGTGTTGACCACCCAGTGTGCTATTTCTCTAAGAACTTAAATAAGCACCAAAGAAATTTCGTGAACTAGTTAAATTGCAATTTGTATCTGTGACATGCTAAGTATCGAGGGTTCGCTTTATCCAATATTTTATTATGTTGCATTTACGGCAATTACGAAGGAGGTTTCCGATAATGATGACAAAGTCACCGGTATTATATAACTTCTTTATAACAGCTTAAGACAGTAGATTTTATGCCTTTGTCAGCATATATACATTTAACATTTAGATATATTTCGTTATGCTGTATTCACTGGCTTAAGCTCAGTGGAGGAAATAAGTGAATAGAAAAGATGGAGGAGAAAAGAATGAATGACAATTACTTTTCAACTGCTAAATTTACTCTCTTTTCAATCGGGTTTGTTTTTCCTCGATAACAATGCCGTGTTTCCTTCTAGTTTTAATTCTGAAATGTTCCAGTTCTTTGTAAAGAATTAATAAGGGATAATATTATATTTGCAGTTCCTCCCTTAAAAGAAGCAGGCTGCTGTAGACCTGATATCAATGCTAACAATTTCGAACTTCACGCTTTCCTACACTCTGCCCAGGGATGTGGAAAACCATCACCGATACTGACCTGGACAATAACAAGAAATAAAAAGGTAATGTGTCTTGCAAACAGTGTCACCAGTTACTCAATTTAGCATCATTCTCTTTTGTATATCAACATAATAAAATCACTGGACTGAACCGTAATTAGTATTATATATGTAAATGTTGTTCCATCATGTACAGATGGGTTTTTACTTGCTTGGTTAGATAACTAAATTTGAATTAAATACAACTTTGCTTAATCTCATTATATCGATATTGTTAAAGCATTATTAAGTTATTTTGTTAAAACTTTTAAGACTTTTTTCTACGTCAACGTAACATTCATTTTCAAACTGCATATTCGGCAGCCGTAAGGGCCCTGTCTGCCTCAAGCACATGTACGTATAATGGTGTAATCATCTCTCTCATAGTTTCTTTTGCGTTATCAGAAATATCATGGAAAGTATCACAGTTTGCTTTTGTAGTGCATGCAAAGATGTAATCAACTTGCATCTTTATGAAGACCCGAGTTGCTTTTTTAAACGCAGTGATTCTTTTTCAATAAACAATGTAATACTTATACTGTCTTAAAATCTTGGAATTCGAAGACATTTTGGAACATTACCTTTGGGATTTATATTCAAACAATGTTCTAATAATAAGAAAATGCAACTGTTTTATCCCAGTTAAACAAATGTCTGACATTACATATTCCATCTACATAAAAATGTGTAAATGTATTTCGTTTTGCTATATAAAATATCTTTATTCCTTTTGACTATAGGTTTGTTTCTTATAATTAGATTATAAATGACAGATTAATCCTTGGCCAAGATGACAAAGATGGAACTTATAAAATTTGTGTGAGCGGTCCAGCTGTTGACAGATGCTTTACTGGCGACAAGGATGTTCTCTGTAAACCATATACAGTTGCAATAGAAGGATGTAAGAATAAGACCTTTATTGTTTTGTCAAGTGCTTATGCCTGGAAAGGTTTCGTGCAATATGGTACAAATTTGGGTTATTTGTTATTTAAATGTTGAAAAGAGTTTTGATTGCCAAAATTTAATATTAGTCTATCGATTCGTCGAAAGATTACATCCATGCACTTGAATGATCTAACTCCTGAGTATACACAAAGCCATAAATCACTATAGCGTGTTATCTATGTTGATGATAAGAATTACTAGAAGGATTTTGACAGAGAAGATGTGCTTCATGAACCAAGGCATGAAAATGGTATGTAAGAGTGTCAAATTTTGAGACTTGTGTACAAGATCCGTGTGACCTTTCTATTAGAAATTAAATAAACTTGCATAGGACATATTTAGTTTTCTATGCTGAGTCCAGTTGAAACATCTTAGTAGATTCCTTGATGCGTACTTACAGAGTAAAAGAAATATAGTTATAACAGTAAAGTTTTTTTGTCATGAAATTCAAGGCGCTTTAAAGGCCAAAAAGTCAACGTTTCAATGTATATTCCTGTCTTCACCTGCACTTTAGTCCTAAAAGATTAAAAAGTTACATATACTCTTATTAAAGATACCCCAAGAGGTATCAGACTACAAAGGCTGCATATATTATAGGTAGCGTATATATGACATTTGCTGTAACGATCTAAATCTTCTTCCTCCAAGTCATCAGTGGAGTCCAAAATACAGTACCCAAAATCAGAAAGAGCTGATTCTACGAAATATCCTATCTACTCATTATCAATATACAAGCACATTACAGTTGCCACATTGTCGTAAGACAGATTCATACAAATATTCGCTGTATGCTCCTAAGGCTTCATGAAACTTTGGGATGTAAATGCCTGGGTCTTGAGAACACTTTGTCACAACAAGATACTGACCAGTGTATTATTTTCATCTATGCTCCTTGTTGTTGTGTATGTTATCCTTCGTCTAGATCAGTGTGCCAACATTTTGACACACTGCCAGTAATTCGAAAGCACCTATTGTGTTTGAATTGTCGCATGCTATCTTAATCGGAATAGGCCAAGGAAAAATGAATCATTTTCTTCCATTGGAAATACAAGGACATCAGGCCAACATTAATATCAGATTGATTTTGGTGATGAAAGGCGAATGGTAATTGTCGTTGGAAAATATGATCTCGAAGTAGACAAGTTAGAAAACACTTTGAAGATACATTGTGAGACTTGACACTGTTGAATTTTCTGTGTTCATATGACCTACACAGCAGACCCTCTGGAAATACCAGCTTGCTCCAATCTACCACGATTGCAAAGACAATACACATATTGTCATGGTTGTTGTAGATCTTTACTATATTTGTTTTGAGAGTGAAGAGTTTATTCACAGATGACATGTCGCATCGGTATCTTATGCTGCTTGAAGGAGGTAAAATATGACACGCACACATGTTTGCTTTTCTAAATATGATTTCGAATATGGTGTTAAAATGTTTTACATATCGTAATATGTAACTGATCTTAGAAGCTGATAATTCTACAGGTCGGCTAAATTTTATCCAGCCCAGAAAATGTAGGAAAAATCATATAACTACGCTCTCTAAGCAGATTTCTTTCATACAGTCTTTTAATTCGGTCGTGTGTGTTGTGGTTTGAGATTTTCTGGAAGTCAACTCGTTAAATTTAGATATAATCTTCAATGGTTACTGTTTGTTCTAAATATTCTTAATGCAAGTTTTGAGCATATGATAGGCTATACATCGCAGCTAGTAGGTCTAGCAGAGGCACGAATCTTTATAATCCCATATTAAATCACTGAGCCACGGCAAAATTATTTATAGCTTTCTGATACACCTAATGTAATTGAGCCTGCGACTGGAACCCACCGGGCCAGAGGTGAAATCTCAGTGATCCATAAAGGTGAGAGCCTTAGAACGCTGGTCCACACATATCATTGATCTGTTGAGCAAATTAGACCCCTTGGCTTGGCAACCCGGGATCCTCTCTTTGAATGTGCGTATATATGTCAATGCTGATATATATCACTTTCGTCCCAGCACACCAAAAATCCCAATGTAAAATCAAAAAATTCTAGTAGAGGTTTAGAAGGATCAGTCACGTCACATCTTCATGCATTCTTTTCGGTAAGGAAATGAAGCGTTCTGCATAATGGAGTTAGGAAGGGACACATTACAATAGGCAAAGTATTAAACTGATTTAAGTTCTTTCACTGGCAATATAAATGTTTTCTTTCACTAGTCTTGTCATCGATTATTAAGAAGCAAGATGCATGCTGTGTTAGAAGCTCAATTAGTATTTATATATCTGTTTAATCCAAACAAATTAAACAAGGCAGTAGTGACGTAGATAGTGAAACAATGAACAGATTCAGATGTCCGTGTGAAAATATAGTCTGTTTTACCGGTTTGAAAAGATAACTAGAATATATCATTTAAGCAGTGAACAAGTGTACGGAGAGGGTAAAGATGTTATCCGTGTAGACATTTATGGTGAACACACTACTCACAATAACGTTAATTTTAGGGCCAGTCCAGTTTTCGGAAAAAAAGGTAATATAGATCATATATTGGCAACTTCTTAATGCTGGTATTTGTCTCGTGAGTATGTGCGATATTATGTGTATGCATGAAAACAAAAACAACAAATACTAAACGTAATTTTTATACGTGATTAATATATGAATGTATAAATATAAATAGACTCTACACCCTCCATTTGTTCCTGTGATTTTGTGTATAAGAAGAAATATAACCATTTCCTCTTTATCTATATTTGTAATGTTATTTATTTGTATCAAAACAGAACATGAAAAAAAAAAAAAAACACACACACACACACCTCATGCATGTGCCATCATGTGATGAATATTAAATATACGAGCTAGCCTTTCCTATCTTTACCACTAGAAGGTTGTTTGCATTAAGTAATGTATTTATCTGTCTTGGCACCTGTTGGTCTGTCACAATGCTGGTTTGTTATAATGCATGTGGCTTCCTATTGTCTGCTTGAGTACGTTTATCCGACTTTGTGCCCTCCTTCAAGTGTACTTCAAGTTCTCCTCACAAATCTGTCATATTGCATTTTCTTTTCTCCCAATTAGTGGTCCTAACGTTAAATTCCCCTTCACTCCTCGCGCCCCCCACCTCGTTAAATTTCTACACCCCTCATAATGTCAATCGTAATACAAATTTCCCTTATAGTTGTATTACCGTAATGTTAAATTCATATTCCCTTTCTATCATAGTTGTATTACCGTAATGTTAAATTCATATTCCCTTTCTATCATAGTTGTATTACCGTAATGTTAAATTCAAATTCCCTTTCCCTCATAGTTGTGTTACCGTAATGTTAAGTCCATATTCCCTCTATCATGATATTTAACCCACATAACGCCCTCATAAGGACCACGTACATTATTCATACTTCTTTTCCAACATACTACTGAGTTATCGTCAGAGCTGCATATATAAACAAACTATCTCATAACAGACGCACCGATGTTCAATCCGATCACTCAGATAGGTACAAGTGCATACATACTTGTATAATTTACAGGTATATACATGGTCGTGGGTCAACAGTTTATTCACATTTTGATTTATTGCGTACATATATAAACATCTATAACAGCGTACATTTCAGCCTATTATCGTGAGATCTTTTTCCTTCCTTATATTAACTATGCTTACAATTGAGCAGAACATTCGAGGAAGAAACGTTGTATGAATACACATACAAATAATTTACATTGTTGATATTAATGGCATAACAAAATCGTCTCTTTTGTACCATTTCATCTACAATGATCACAAATCACGAATTTAAGTATCTTACACATGTAAGACAAATTAGGATTAATAGCAAATTCACACGAGGTGGATTTTAATTACTGTTTCCACGAAACTTTATGTTTACTGTGATTGATATGCATTGTTCGTCCAGGTTTATAACGAAACGTCAGTGGCTCTCAAGAACTGCTGTCTACACTGGTAATGGTTGCAAATACTTCTTTCAGCGCCTGAAAGACCTCAAGCTACAGTTTCACTTCCAGCAGAAGCATGGATCTCTATATCAGTCGGAATAATAGTGTTGGTATTAGTATTTGTCAAGCTAATCCTTGTCCATAGACGGGCAAAGAGAGGAACCGCTAGGCTCAAAGAGGCAGAACGTAAGAATACAATTGACCAATCCAATCGCACATACATATGCACACACAGGTACACACACAAGTGCGAAGTATTTATTCCTATGCCTGCTTTACTTAAGTGAAATCTTCTGAATATACCTATTAATCGGTGAATCATCAAAAACAAATGCTAACCATATCAAAATAGACGAGTTAGGATTCTGTTGATACATTACATCGGCACTAAATGCATTTATTTAAATTTGTGTTCTATATTGAGACTTAGACAGGACAATGTTTAATGAAAGCTGTTTACTAACCCATTTTTATGAATAAGTAATATTAGTAAATTTTATGACATTATGCATCATCGGCCTATTTAAGATGCAAACGAAACTATTCTACCATATACGGATTTCCATTTTGTTGGAAATTGCAGAATAAATTTTTAGCAACTTCTTGATATATTAGGACCATTCAATAAAGACACTTTGTGGTGATTTATAATTTAGCCTCATATACTGATTTTCCTAAATCGTATTCATCATATATATTTTCATACATTTTGTTTTATACTTTTGGATAGCTCTCATACGCCTGGGAGAAAATGTTCGCAGTGAGTAAATGTTTATTTTCATTCTATGAAATCAATATTCGAGTATATTGACAATGAAATTGAACCAGTGTACGCTGTAATAGGTTTTCTTAATTTATACCGTGTTAGTAAATTATGTTCTGACCTTTGTGAAATCGTACATTAAACTTTTTGTGTAAATACGACTAACTATGTATCATATTGGCCACAAAAAGAACATGCATTGAATTGATAGGTTGGGCGTTGTGTGATCTATTATGTTCATGCTTTCTTTAAATATTACGGTTTTTGCCCCAACAAGTTGATCAAACTCAGTCCGGACCTGATTAGGATTTCCACAGCTCCTCTCTCTCTCTCTCTCTCTCTCTCTCTCTCTCTCTCTCTCTCTCTCTCTCTCTCTCTCTCTCTCTCTCTCTCTCTCTCTCTCTCTCTCGATCGATCGATCGATCGATCGATCGATCGAAGATTCCAATTCGAGACCTGCTCGGCTTGTTTGCCAACCTTGAGGAATAACTTCCTGCGTCTACCTCCTGTAATTACGACGACTCCCATTTCACGTCGAAAGGTCCGTGATGTAGAGCCATGGCCATGGCCATCGGTAGACTCCAGGCCATCCATTCATCCTTTGTGCGACACTATGCATTATTGGCCGATACTTGTCCACTTTCCTCTGATGGTCCTCTTCCATTCTATTCCATTCCTCTTCCATTCCATTCTAGCTTCCCATGCTTTTGTCAGTTGTAACACAATCACTTGTTTCGTACCGCATGAGCATAGTAAAATATCAGTTCTGAAGCTGGTGTTAAAGATATCTCTTGGAAATTTCAGCTGTCCTCTTACGTCTGCCTGCCTTTTCTAATCATGTGCTGTTGTGAAAATGCATCTTGCTTCAATTATTTGATTTTGTGTTTCATTGTGTTTCACAAAGCTGATGAATTTTGAACCACTTTTCACCTGCTGTTTCCTTCTACTCCCTATAACCATACTGATATCAGCAAGCACATGGTCATGGTGCCAACGATAATGCAGATTTGTTAGAGTTATATTACAGAATAACAGGACATGTTCTAAATTTGAGATCCTCTGACAATGCTCACAAATTGAGTCATCCAATTAGTCTTTAGGCTTATTAGTGGTAGGACATAGCGTAAGAGGAATCTTAATTTGTTGGGCATCAGTCCTCGAGATGTCACTCGCACTTAAGCGTAGCCAATCCAGCTGCTTCCTCATGATGACGTATTTTACTCTTCCGTCTTCCTCTTCTTCAAGACGTACATTTTCTGGATCATGGCAATCTTCTTTCTAATGGTTGCTACTTGACCTTTAGCTATTTTATGACTTTCTGGATCATGACATGCGTCTCACTAATGTTTGCTGCTTGCCCTTTACGCATCTTATGACATTACATCCCCATCCTTCCGGTTGCTCTTGTGCCTACCATGTCACGGTGTCTCAGTCTGGATTCTGCCTCTTCAGCTGTCTTTGGTTTCATACAATTCCTTCCTGCCCGTTACTCCACGACTGCTTGTATCAGTTTCATCAACACACAATGTCTTTCAATATCACTACGTGTATGGCCTTAAGTCAAGTTGAACTGCTCTGTAACTGATGATGGCGGTAAATGACAGTTCATACAAATACTGTACAAGGTGATGCTGCGAAATGATATATTGGAACTGGCCAAAGTATTATTGGTAGAATGCCATGATGATAAAAGACATTGTGCTTCCCAGAAAGCCCGCCATTTCTTGTGGCTTCCATCTTGTCTTGGCCTTGTCGCTTCATGTCTACTACACTTTCACTGTCATTCAAAGAGTCCTTAAAGCACTTGCTTAGACTCCTAATTGTTGGCTTCCTGCATTGTAGAATGTTACCAGTAGCGTCTCATTGTGGTATTATTGCATATTTATCTCGATATCTGATGTGTCAGTTACACAAGATACATTTTGCCGCTTTCAGGAAGAACTATGTACTGAGAGTAACAAAACAAAACGCTCTCGCTATACACCTGTGTGCACTACAGTCGTTACTGTTTTCTTGTCAAGGAGCCTCTAGTGACCGAGTGGTCTAAATAACCGTTATGGATCACTGCCATCTCACCTATGTCTACTTTGGTTCGAGTCTCGAGCTTGACCAATGATGGTATGTGAGAAAGTTTGCCGGTAGCTTCTTGTGGCTTGGTGTTTTTTAGGTGTATTCCCGGGTTCTTCCTCCACCATTTATACTGACCGCCATGTATAGTCTATCTTGTGCTGAAAGATGACGTTAAACCCTATAACAAAAACAAATATAATCTTACTGGTCAAATGGAACTGTTTTAACTTTTCTGCATCATCGTTATAAGAACATTCACATAAACCTTGCACTGTTATGGAATTCTTTTTATGTTCTACGGATTTTGTCTTTTAGTTACAAGAGCAGTATAGATTACTGGATTTGAATCCTGAAAGTGAATTGCCTGCTTACGAAATTTCAACGACAATGACGCTCGGCGTAGGAGATTAAATGGCTAAAATTTCCCACTTAATAAATTCTTGCTAAATGTCATGGTTTATATATCCTAAAATTTCATTGGAAACCATATTCCACTATGACTGTATTTAACATTTTACACACGACCAAATTGATTAGTACCATCTGACCTATGGTTTCAGTGTTCTTTCTATTTTAAGTTTTGTTAGTGTATTAAGCATAGGGCATGTACTATTAGTATTTATGTCTCAATTTATAGCTTTGCTATATTGTATTACCTATTTGTTTCATTTAGGAGAGTTGGTGATTTCAAAATAATTCATAAACCGAGTATGTAGCCAGCTTCTAGGAGCACTCGGTAGTAAGGCCTGTCGTGTGTAAACTAAGCAATACGGAGAACAATAACTATGCGAGCCTGATTTTACTTATCACCTATTTGACGTTTACGTTGACTATCTCTAAACCATGTTATGTAATTTAAATATCGAAACAGAATCATTGCTTTAGGAGAAATATTTTATTTTTTAAGGGAAGTAATCTATTTCTGCTCAACGAAAATATTAAAGCAAGAAGTTGACGGTACGCGGAACATATTCATCCAAATGGTAAATCTGTTACATTTTCTTTTACCGCAGAAAAAGTTGTTTTGTAACAAACAAGTGATCCACATAGATAAAGATAGTCGTCGTGCAGTCTTTATATAAACTACACGCTATTTATAAAGATAAAGTTAACAATATAGTTATGTGATGTTATTTTGAATTCTTGCAGGTGTGAAGTCATTGACCTTCAGTTTGATAGATATTTACAAAGAAAGACCACAGTTTCAGAAAGCAGACAGTGACCTAAAATTAAAAATCAAGCTTAATTCAGATAATTCGCATGAACCAAATATTGACATCCATTCGTATACAGACGTCCTGTGTAAGCTTGGAGAACCTTTAAAGAGAATCTTAATTACTGGTGAAGTTGGATGGGGAAAGAAGACGTGGTGTAGTAATCTAACACAAGATTGGTGTAATGCTCAGTCCGAGATTATTTCCGATACAGATCATGACAATATTAAATTCCTGAGAAATTTTAAGCTTCTCTTCAATGTATCTCTTAAAAATGTTGAAACGTTCTCCAACATAAATCAGCTTCTTACTCATTTACGAATTCCGATATTTGATACTTTGAATATGGATATCTGTAAACACCTACGAGAACATAAAGCGATCTTTGTCATTCAGGGTCTTGAGGAATATCGCGGGCGTCCAAAAGACCTAAGGCAGATTTTGTCTGATGAAAACTTACAAGAATCGTTGATTATTGTTACATCAAGACCTTCAGCATGGGAAAACAAGTACAAAGACATTCTTTCATTTGACCGCATCATTTCTGTGCAGGGACTTGATCAGGATGAAATGAAAAAACGTGCACAAAGGATACTGCATGGCCATGGATTTCCTCACAAAGCAATTGAGAATTTTTTCTTATTACTTAAAGAAAGAGGACTTGAAGAATTGTTAATCGAACCAATCTTTTTTCCTTCTCTTGTAACCATGTGGCAAACGAACTGTTCACTACCGCGTAACACTGCCGATTTTATGCTGAATGTGATAGAAAATAGAATTAAAAAGAAAAGTCGTTCTCTTACACCGAACACAACAAAATATAGTTCTGATCTTGGCAACAGTCTTATCTTTGTAAACAAGGAATTCACACTTCACTATGGAAAGATTATGCAAGGAATAGGTGAGATAGCCTTCAACATTTTGAGTATCAACAGTGAGAGTTTTTCGTTTGATGAGACTTATTTCGACACTGTATTCAAGAGCCAAGGCTGTGATGATGAAGAGAGTCTTAAATTCATGAAAGACTTTTGCGTTTGCATAGGCCTCGTATCAAAGGAAGAGGATGATAATAAACAGATCTTTTCCTTTCGGCACATAATGCTGCAGACGTTCCTAGCTGCTTTGTACGTCAGTATTCTCGCTAAAGAACACAAATATGCTGCCGCTGAAAAATTGAAATCCCTGTACAACTTTTCTGAGTTTTTTACATTTATCGATTCTAAAAAGTGATCTGTGTCCTAAAACTGTCCACATGCGTACACAGGGGATATATTTGTAATTCGAATAGCACGGAAAGTTAACTTCGACAATTTTAGTCAGAACAAATGCCGCCAGAATACAATCAAATTATATTTCGTAAAATGAAACCAAAATTTCATACATTGTTAATCGTCACGAAGATAAGATATGTCTGTATACTTCACACTATACTTCCATATAAGTGATGTTATGTGATTATGATTTTAACGTAGGTTTAACAATTTTTCAGTCATATAGCTACGATATCTGCAGTGTGGCAGTCTGTACTGATGTCTAGCATTGGAGATCATGCCGCAGACATGTAGCATGATGTCCCACCCAGTCACATTATCCTGACACCAGGCCCACCAGTCCTAAGACTAACCTCTTAATGCTGAGCGCCAAGCGAGGCAGCTGTTAGTACCATTTTTGTAAGTCTTTGTTATGACTCAACTGTGCTCGAACCCACGACCTTCCGCATCTGAGGCGAACACTCTAACCACTAGGCTACCGGAGTGGTTACTTCCACATAAATCGCCCATGAATTGTAATTAGAAAAAAAAACAAATATTCTTGCCGTCAGGTCAAGTTTCATATGTTGAATCTGGTTTTACAGAACGACTGCATTCGTCGCTTGTATCCCTTTTTTTAATTTTGCACTGAAATCACAATTTTCAATGAACTAAGTTAGATATACAATCAGTAAACAAAATACATCCACTCTGCATTTTTTTAAAATACATTGTTTGCCAAGTTGGATTTCTTGGGTAAATAATTTTGCGCTTTGCGCATAAAAGATCTTTTTTGAATTTTAGGGATGTCGTTTGTGACATCGTCTAATCTGATGGTTTGGTTTTCAAAAAAGAGAAGAAGTATGGTAGATGAAATTTATATAATATGTTGTCTCGCCGGCCATGGTCACTACGCTGCCGTTTAATCTATAAAGAGTATCATTTTAACGCTTTTAAAAGATACACCTGATAATGCCAACACTCGTTTTGAAAACAAACTCGGAAACTGCCAACAGTGGAAAATCTAAATCAGAACATCTAAAATATTTGCTGACTTTGTATTCATTGTTTATACAAGCAACGCATTTTATGAACGAAAGTAACAATTGTATCAAAAAGCTTCTATCAACGTTTTCCGTCCACGTGATGAACTTCTTATCACAGACTTATTTGAATCGTACAAAGTGCACACAAAGGTTTGATGATGTGTGATATAAAATGCATTATCGCACAGGAAACGTTTCCGTATGATTCAGTTACGAATGTTCAATTTAGTTCTGAAACACATTTAGTTAATTAGCTGAGAGTGAATGTTTCAAAGCTTTTCTATTTCATATAAAGATTTATTTTCACAAACATTTGCTTCTCTATGAAAATAGGTTGGTTTCAAAGGATCTCAATCTCTCCAATGGCTATGACCTGTATTTTCTATTCAAATATATTATGATGTATAAAAAGGGTATTAAATTTGATTGCTCTCCAAAACTACTTACTGTTCTAACACTAGTGCGAAGGTTTAATGTCTTACCACTATTGGTAACAAAATATAAATCCATTTGACTTTCTGGACTCGTGTTACAAATTCAGTTCCCATAGTAAACATATGCAAATGCCAGGATATAAAAATCAATGACCTAATATTTTGGAGTGCTCAGTACAGCTACATCATTGATAACGGCTTATGCGTACAAAAAAAAATGAGCCTTAACATTTAAGATTGAAATTTATTATCAGCCTTATCATAATGTGCAATAAAAAAGTAAAGCGTCAAAGTGACCATTTTTATGTGCGTGCAGTACTACAGAAAATGAGATTTCATATATATATATATATATATATATATATATATATATATATATATATATATATATATATATATAATTTAGATTTTTAACGAAGCTTGAAAAATTTGTCAGTCATTTCACCACGGTGTCAGCAATGTTACAGATATAGTGATGTTTTTCGCTCTGAGGAATTATGTCGCAAACATGCAACATCATGTCCCATGCAGTCCACAATATTCTCACACATGGCCGACCAGGCTTAACGCTAAGCTCTTGATGCTGAGCGCCAAGCAAGGCAGCTGTTAGCATGATTTTTGAAAGTCTTTCATATGACTTTGCTGAGGTTTGAACTTGCGACCTTCCGCATCCATGGCGGACGCTCTGCCACTAGGCCACAGAAGCGGTAAGAAAAAATTAAATGATAGAAACTACCCCATATTTCCTCAGAACACATATAACTTAAAACCCAAGTAATGTAGGCATTCGACAATTAAAATGAAGTTCCAAAATATTCACTTACAAAACTGGTTGGACACAAAGTCATGAAACATCATCACCATTAGCCATGATAATAGAGACCTAAGTCACCTATCGGAAGCATAATGTTTCAAAACACAATTAAGAAATATCACGTAGCGAAACATAATTACCTGATAATTAGCAAGTTATAACAATGTTCAATATCAGAATTCATAAACATTAACCAAATTACAAAACAAGCCTCGCATGTCCAAATGTACACATTCTGCGCAATGGACCCCATTCAGCTTTCTTGGTAACAGTTGCCATATTGGAAAGCCTATTTGACGTATACAAAAGGTATTAAATTTGCTTGCTATCCACAAATAGACCTAGAAATGTGCATTGATAGTAATATTTATTGATGTGATTATGATTTTTAACGTAGCTTTAACAATTTTTCAGTCATATCGTTACGATGTCTGCGGTGTGGCAGTTTATAGTAATGTCTATCACAGGGGCATCATACCGCACACGTAGCATGATCTCCCACCCAGTCACATTATCCTGACATCAGGCCAACCAGTCCTAACACTAACCGCTTAATGCTGAGCGTCAAGTGAGGCAGCTGTTGGTACCTTTTTGTAAGTCTTTGGTATAACTGGACCGGGGATAGAACCCACAATCTCGCATCCTAGGCGGACGCTCTAACCACTAGGTCACCGGAGCGGTTGAATATGCTTTGAATACCTCAACAAAGAGTCAAGCGCTTATCTCGGTAATGATTCTTTCAAACTCCAGTCTGTAAAGGGAGTGAAAGTCTTTCACCGAAATTGGCAACCTATTTTATAGAGTGCCACTTTTTTTAACAGACTTGTTACAAAATGAGTGAGTGCTTGCCACCGGTAGGAGAGTAAATAATTAATTAATTAATTAAAATTCAATTAATTAAATTAAAGCTAATAAAATCGCGATTTTTGACGGTCTTTCGAGTGCCACACAAAACCTCTTGACATGCGACCTGGTGGCACGTGTGCTGTAGGTTCCCGACCCCAGGTCTATCAATACATCAACGCCTTAGTTTGTTTGTTTTTCGTTTACTACGAAAAGCTTTCAAATGATCTTTCCTTTTTACTAAATTTCTTTCTCTATCATCCAAACCCATATATATATATATATATATATATATATATATATATATATATATATATATATATATATATATATATATATATATATATATATTCTTCATTTTATCTTCGCCCATTTCTAAACTGGTTCCCATTCCTTCATATCGTTAGTACCGCGAGTCCTTCAGGTTATGTTTACATCTCAAGGAAAGTAGATACCATAATAGCATGTGATGCAAACAAAATGGCCGCATGTGGAGAAAGCTCGGTAATCAAATTGTGGCAAAATGATCACTTTAAGGTTCTGTTTGTTTGTATCTCTTTACGAAGTTTACTAATACTTTCGGTTTGATGTATAGCGGTTATTGTCTTTTATTCAAGTTTATCCAACAATTAGGTCATATAAGTATTGTGACTATTTGTTTTTACTAGTAGGTGAAGATAAAGAAAGGAGTGCCCATAGTGATAAATTTCCTAAAAATGCCCATTTTCTGATGCATCATCCCAAAAATTCCTGTTGCAATCGTCTTCCTCATTAATTTTACGTCGCAATTGATATGACAGCCGTACGTTTGCCAAAGATTGAGAAAAATTATCGACCCTCTTCTACGAGATTTATAGTAACAACTAGTTTGTCAATATTGATCATTTCAAACTGCGTCATCTAAAGAGGTTTATTTCGAATAAATTTTGCATCGACTTTGATATATCGTTGTACATAATTCTACATATTTTGTCAACAATTATAACAGCAATATTATTTATCCACTGTCCGGATGCATGTACTTCATACATTTTTTTCATGTATATTTTTAATTTTTATTATATGTTGACTTTGCTAATGATTATATGATATACACATTTATATTTAGTATTTTGCTCTTGTCCAGAATCAAGTTCAATGCGTACCTGACCAGAGACATTTGCTTTGCAAAAAACATAGTACGTAGTTAATAATTCTGAGTGTGGATTAAATATTTAGATCATTATTAAAGACACATGCTTACCTGAATTTGAATTAAAAATGCAATCTTGATTATGCCCTCAGAATGATCTTGACTGGAAAGTTCCTTTAAATGACAATTTTCAGAAAGTGGTAATTGCGATCTAGGTCAATTAGATTGTTCAGTAATCTTGTTTATCTAAGTCAAATAGATTGTTCAGTAATCTTGTTTATCTAGGTCAAATAGATTGTTCAGTAATCTTGTTTATCTAGGTCAAATAGATTGTTCAGTAATCTTGTGTATCTAGGTCAAATAGATTGTTCAGCAATCTTGTGTACCTAGGTCAAATAGATTGTTCAGTAATCTTGTTTATCTAGGTCAAATAGATTGTTCAGTAATCTTGTTTATCCAAAACTTATTAACTCTTGCCCTAATATCTTGAAGAAGAATCCCTTATTGCTCTGTTCAGAGCTTCAGATTGGTTGGAATATTTATTCGGGTTATTATTGACTGGAAATACAAAGTACTCATCAATAATATTCTAGGACAGAAATACTAGCTTTGGATTATAGCGAATTGAGAAAAGAAAATATGTGGATTATATCATTGTGTCACATCACAAGATCTTAATACATCGCCACAATTCAGGTCACTGGCACATCAGTATATTTGAGACTACAAGCACATCAACACATTCACAATGTAAAATATTTTCGATACCAATGGAATTAAGATGAAACATCAAACCCCAGGACTCGTGATAAAACTTGTATGACTATTTGGGATGTTATTGAGGCTTCGCTTTCACACTTTGTATTCTAGGAAAATAAATTATTTGTTGAAATTTACAAACTTTGATGGTTTTTCACTAGATCTTTCTTATCGATCCACGTTCATATACATCACATATCCTTTTTATGTATTAATTCACATACATAAATGTATTTATGCACATAGACGTAGACAGCATGCTGCAATACAGATAGTTACATCCAACCATGGATAGCTATTAACCATGGATAGCTATAGTCAGCTCTTATTGGATACAATCTCCCATAAGACATCGTCAGCTCCAATAAGACTGTCAGCCCAGTAATGTCCAATAAGCTCTTTTAATGTCAATTAGTGTACAAATAGCTTTCATAGTGTTCACTATGCTCCCATAATGTCCACTATCCAATAGGTTACAATAGGCTAAAAAAAACAAACTATTTATTACTAAAACGGAAATAACAAAGCAAGCAGTATAACAAAGCTTTATCACCCGACATAACATAAAACCGAGAAAAGTTTTCACAAATCAAATAAAACAAAACTTTGACACTTACCCCTATGGCATAGGACGATGTTGGAAAGTAAGCCCACCACTGACAAAATCCAAATGACTTGTGTCTCAGTTCACGATGTATCAAGCTTAAATCTATTGGTGTGAATAATAGTCATGATCAAATGTTCATGTAAACCTTGCTTTCCGTAACTTTCCGTCGCATGTAATTTCGAAATCACTTTACCTGGAGCAGAGTAATTCACCCTAGGTAACGTTGTACGCTGTAAAAAAATGGAAAATTGATTCAAGCCTAAACCAAGTTATTTATGGCCTTATTCAGTGACATAACTGTGCAAAGGATTGTTAAAATGTACTTTTTATGCATGGATAAGCTTTCAATGGGCGAGTAACACGCAGTAACAACAGATCTGAAGAAACATTTCACACACGAAAACTGCTAACTGATTAACAGGGTGGAAGCAGCTTAACATAATTAAATCGTACACAGTTGAAAGAGTAATATTAACTAATTGCATCATAAACGTAAGAAAACAATAGGTAATTTAAATAATAGGATGAGCCTCCTCCAGAAAGAAAAACAAAAACTCACTACCGGAAGGAAATTTTAAAAATACCTTTTTCAGACTAGAGATCATAGTAGCAAATAGGCTGAATAATATGAAAATATAATGACAAATACTGTTCATATTCAAAGACATATGTTGCTAACGGTAAAACTTGATAAGACAATCAAAGTGCAAATCAACCCGAACGTGACCAATTACAGAATCAACAAAGTAACAATAATGCTTTCTATCAAGTTCAACAACCAATTAATTCATATCCAATAACATTATAAATAAAGGCAATGCACAAAACACTTGCTTAAAACTGGACTATTAGATAACCTATTTCGCTTCATTATATCTAACCCTCCAATTCCTTACATGACCTTTGAAACTAAAAGGTAAGCTTACAATGTTATTTTTTTATATTATATATTTAGCTATGCACTGTAAATTTGAAAATGGATTTGAATTTTCTTTTATGGAATGTTACAGGCATAATGCCATTGATAATATGTCCATTTTCAAACGCTGTGAAATAAATCCAGGAAAGTAAAATCTCTTCCAAAGTTGTACTACTTATATGTAATCTGTTCGTTTACGATATAAAGATACGTTACCCAAAAGGTGTCGCAACTGCCAACGGCATGGCACAAAATCAGCAACGATGAGACCGGTCACTATCAACGAGCATTAGCACGCAAACTTACAAAAACGTCTAACAAGAGAGATTAAGGTCACACTATACTAATGGTGTGGATAATTGGGAACCAGCCTGGATATGGATGAACATAAAATACAGTATATATAGGTTTGGTTCCCCAAGACTGGTTAATAATGTAAGTTATGTTTTAGGAAAGTGTTTAGATTCTTGAGTTTATCCTAGTTGTAAGTGAAAACAATAGAAATTGTTTTATTGATGAAATTTCAGTCCTTTTACAGTCTTGAGTTTGGAAGACTCATTACTGAAATTAGCACCTGCATCTTTGGTGCGGCATTAAAAGCACATGTTTCAAGCACATGCAGGTCCAGAAATTGCCACGGCTCATATCCTTTCATCTACACAGAAACTGACCTCCAGGTTTCATCTGTACTGATAAATATAGGATTGATCATGGGCACTCAGAAATTTTAAGTTATTGAATTGTTAATATCATGGTGTTTGCATAGGTTTGCCATGGGAACTGAATTAGTACAGTGATTCCTTAAGGGACAGCTCGAAATTGGCCGACTGTGCCTTGGTGTAACCGAATGCTTGCTACAAGTTGCACAAGAGAATCTGTACATTAAGTGTTTTAAAGCCCCAATACCGCAGTTATATTTTTTTTAAAAATCATAAATACCAAAATCATATTAATAATACTGAAAGATATTGGTAATAAAGATCGTTGGGTTTCTTAAAACCAGCAAATGGCACATGTTATCACATAGGAGGTTTGGTTTTCATATAGTATGTTCAGATTCATATTTTTGATATTACATGTTAAAATATCACTTTATGTGATTCTGATTGGTCCAAATAAGCCCAGAAAATTATTGTGCGGTACTTTCTTAAACTGACTGTCTGGGATCGTAGGAAAACGTTTCTAACCCCGCCTTCTGAAATGTTTTGAATTGATTATACATTTTTGAGGTCATTTTTTTAAACTCGACCCTCAAATGGAAATTGAGTAAATCGGCTGTCTCAATATGGATATGTTAATCCTACAGAGGTTCATTATGTCATGTTTAACAATAAAATCATAAGAAAAAGGCATAAATCTACCAGACAAGAACGACATTAAGGAGTAAAACAAAGGGATAGCGGGTGGAGTGGGGTGGGGTCGGGTGCGTATATCAGTAACATAAAGACATAAAGACTTCAAGTGCATGAGGTCGAAACCTTGGAAAATGTTGTTCTTGTTGCTGATTAGTATTTTTAGCTTGTGAAGTTCCTGTTGTAAGCATCTCTTTCACTCAGCAGTCTACTGGTAAAAAGATATTTCAGCCTAATACGACTCCTTCTAAAACTTAGTCTGCACAACTTTTAAAAATCAAGCTTCTGATAAACTTGATTCAAATTGCTTGTCTATTCCTACGTGTACCTATTGTAAGAAAAAAGGACACGTCGTTTCTGATTGCTTCAAAATTGAAATATAGGCACAAGAATCAAGATAGACCTATCTCAAATGTTCTTATTTCTAGGAGGTCAAGGTGAAGGTGATGTATTGAAAACAATACATTTTATCTAATAGACCCCAGTTTGATTTTATTATGGAGGATTATGAATCATTCATGTCAAAGGGTTCTCTATAACTCTTGGGTGATTTGGCCAAACCTATCCCTATTAATCTTTTAAGGGATACAGGAGCTTCTCAGAGCATTTTTTATTATCGGGTAGTTTGCCTTGTTCTGAGAAGTCTTCTTCTAATGAGAGTGTTTTCGTTCAGGGAGTAGAGTGCGGCTATGTTAATGTCCCTCTCATATTGTGTAAAGCTGTTATCAGACATAGTTTCAGGACCTGTGACAATTGGAATCGTGTATTATCTACCCATTCAGGGCATTCATTTGTTACTAGGCAACGAGACAAATATACTAATATAAGCAGTCGATCTGTTTTAAGTGATACAATTAGTTTATTATATAACCGAGTGAACGATATAAGTAATTAAGTTGTAGAACTTAATAACCTGATCATTTCTGGTTCATTCCAAATTTAATGTGACTGTTCGTCTTGGTCCTTTCCACTTTTCCCTTCTCCAAACTCTCTATTGTCTCTTCTCTTTTGGCCTTTGAACTTTGTGTTGGTGGGTGGGTACGTGAGTATGCAGATACGTAAATAATTCGATACGTATTTAAATGGATACGTATTGTGGAGCTATTTCACTTTCTAAAAATAAACAAAGCAGAAATCTAAATAATCTTTCAGATATCATACTGGGAATAGATCATTACTCCCCTCTAGTTACGTCAGATAAATTCTATCGGAATTCAAACAGGTACCAAAGGCTGTCTGGTCAAGCTAACAAATGCAGATCATAAACAAATCTAATTGCCTAAGATTAATGTATTTCATAACGGTTATTTTAAGCTGACTCATATTATCATCACCCTGAGATCATAGTTTCCGGTTTCGTCTCAAGTACACAAATGAATGAATGAAATTCATTACATGGCTAAAGTACGTAATATAGCTAATACACACATTAAAGTCTCTAGAACATATGAAATCTCACTTAATGGTTTAGCATCGTTAACTCTAAAGAATTCACACATTCAAACAATTCATCTAATTAATATAAAGAATATTATTGTCAAAATATTATAAAGAATTTCATTGTAAGGAATCATATAGATGAACTAACATAGTTTTATATATATATCAGTGAAATTAATCTACGAATCTAAACAAATAATTTTATGCAAATATTAGCAAATAAATCAAATAAATCGTTATATTGATATCAATGAATTACATAAGACTGGCGCAAAATAATGTGGGCTTCAAGCTTCTACCTTCAAAATTGTGTCCGTCGACTTTCCAGACATTCGATCCTTTGGAAAATTATTTAGGAGTGAATTTCTTATAAATTCGACCTCGGAGACTCCTATATGTTTTTTCTCTTGCATACAAGCGTAGAGTGCCTACATTGTTTGTGATTGGACATATTAAACACAAGAATTTTCGTTTGGGAATCACTGAACTTATTTAGCGTAAGTAATTCGTATTAAATATCTCTCCCGCTGTTAATAACTAGTCGCCAAAAATTGTAGCCTGTGTGACCTCTAGATTCTTAAATAATTAAATCTGGAAAATTTTAAATCTGCCAATTCCAATACAAGACCGAAAGTTGAGCCCTAACCTTCCAGTCTGTCTGACGTTTAAATAAACGTATGCTTGATTACGAATTATGGTCTCATGATACAGACATTATAAATCCATGTATTGTGGTGATTTAAACACGCGCATATCCAAATAAATCTAATTAATCGTTCACCTGCCATATTTAATGTGTTCTTCATACATCAACAGAAATTTACACCCTTACAAAGGTAAATCATGGAATTAATTGAGTTGTACTTGTCATACCAACTGGGGATTTAAGTGAACAAATTCAGTCGGACTCTACTGATTTTAAAGCAAGAAATCTTAAAGATTTCGGAAATTATCAAAAATCTAGACCAGAAACTTTTACATTTACAACAAGAAAATAGGAATGAAGTTAAATAGTTTTTATTCGAATATGAGCACTTGTTTCCAGGTATTCCTACGATGACAAACAAAATTTTCGTGACGTTGAAATTGTAGATTCAAAACCTGTGAAACAGCATCCATACAAGATGAAACCTCTCAAACAGGAATACTTGAAACAGGAAATTCAGTATTTGCTGCAGAATGATGTCATATAGCCCAGTAAAGGTGATTGGAATTCACCATGTATACTTTTTCCAACACCAGATAAAATTTTCCGTATGTGCACTGAAAATAGGCGGGTGGACAGTGGGACAAAACAGATTCGCATCAATTACCAAGAATTTATGACTGTATTGATAAAATTGGAAATGCCAAGTAGGTCACCAGATGTGACCTTCTAAAAGAATTTTGGCAAATTCCACTTACGGAAAGAGCAAAGAAAATTTCGGCGTATGTTACTCCAGATGGACTCTATCAATATAAAGTAATGTCATTCGGGAGGAAGAGTTCTCCAAGTACCTTTCATAGCTAGATGAATATGATGGCTTATGCTCATGATAATTATGATGATTATGATGCCTGTCAGTAAAAAAGCAACTGATGCGATTTTCGGGTATGGCGGGATACTATCGAAAATTTTGTTCAAATTGTTCTAACATTGCTGAAACCATGATAAACGTGTTGAGCAAGAAAAGTTGTTTTTTTTTAATTAAAACATGTCAGGGGGCTTTTGGTAGGTTAAAGGTCGTACTTAAAAGTAACCAATTCTTACAGATCCAAATTTTTGTTAATCTTTTAAGTCATCTGTGGATGCGAGTACTGTTAGGGTTGGAGCAGCATTGATTCAAGAAGACAGAAATGCTGTTGAACATCTAGGGTGCTATTTGTTTGAAAAAATTTAATAAGTACCAAGCAAAGGACTAAACAATCGAGAAGGAATGTCTGGCTTTAATATTACCATTACAGCATTACATTAGTTCAGCTCTGTTTTGACAAGTAGTTCGATAACTACATTTTTATTCTTAGCTCACCTTGGATGAGAAGTTTGTAAACACTCAGTTAAATTAATTGGTTATTACCAAGGTCACTTTCGGTTCACCTGTTAGTCTTGTTGCAAACAGTTTTTTATTATTCATTTCCAGCGTGAGAATATCATTTTTAGACAAGGATATTTTAGGCTTTGTGCTAAATGGCATATTTTTACTGCCATATTCAAATTAGTGATCACGTAGCTTTGTCACGTGAGCCACCGTGTGATCTAAAATCTTGGTTAAAACTGACGTTTTCTAGTATATTTGTCAGTCATAAACAACACCTTTAAGAGCCCAAGATGCTTTTAGAGTTGTTCTCGGCTGATTTAAAAGTTCTTCTATATTTGAGGATTTAATAATTAATATTCTCAGCAAAACATACTTAGGTGTTCTTCTGCATTAAATTCTTGGACAAAGACATTCAGTGGAAATTATTCAGAATTCTAAAGCGGGAATATTATTTTCGATTCACAAAATTCAACGAGGAATTTTTGACACTTCAGTTTTATATTGCATTCATCTGAGAGCATCGTCTGCCATCTTGGAACTTAGCCGGAATTCAAACACGGATTCATTTAATAATTTTAGTGATAGGACTTATATTTTAGATTCCAGGATTAAATGTTGAATTATATTCACAAACTGTAAATCCTTTTCCATATTTTTACTGTGTTTTCTTGGGAAATCAATTAATATTTTTAAAATTTACAACACACACACACATACATACATACATACATACATATATATATATATATATATATATATATATATATATATATATATATATATATATATATATATATATATATATATATATATATATATATATATATATATATGGAATGCACTGACAACGAACAGTGCAAAACTAGTATCTAACTAGCCTGAGCGCTTTCCACTTTTAATGAGTCTTCTTCAAAGGCATATGCGAAAGATAGACAAAACAAATGAAATATAGAAAAAGTTATGTTTTTAAACTCTGTTTCAACGTTAATTAAACATATAGATGCATTCAGTCTCAATCGGCTCATAGATTTCTAATTAATTGCAAATATTTCTCAGCATCCTCAACAAGTATATATAGGCTGGTTGACACATAATGCATCTATAGGTTTAACTAATGTAGAAGCAGCCATGTAGGATTTTACAAAGAAAAACGTTTTCTATGTTTTCAGTCTAGTTTTACGCTCTTCGTAGTCAGTTTATTGCATCTATCTCAATCAATCCCTGACACACGTGATCCCTTACTAGGCTTACTGGATCCAGTGCGCTTGAAAGGGCTGTTATATATATATATATATATATATATATATATATATATATATATATATATATATATATATATATATATATATATATATATATATATATATATATATATATACTTGAAGGTCAGTATAGCTCATTCAGGGAGAACCCGGTAAAACTCAGTGAGAAGCATCGACCCACAGGAAGCTACTGACAACTTTTATCACATACCTGTATCGGCCGAGCACGAGAATCGAATCCACGCGGACAGAAATGAGTGTAGTGATCAACGAAAGCGAACGCATGAGACAACTCGGCCAACCTGGGTGTGTAGCATCAAACCATAAATACTATGGTAAAATATCATTAGCATAATTAGATAAACCCATATTAATGAGGTTATTTTATATTAGATTATCTGTGTTTGTTCACTCCTAAGTTATATTTCTGATGCAACTGATCAAACTTCGATTATAAACATTTTAATGTTAGAGAAAATTAACAATGAATAAGATCTGTGCATAATATTTATGTAATTATGTTCGGAATTATTTTTATCAGACTATATTAAATAGGTAAAAGGTATGTGTTAGAAATGTTGTGATGTGGCTATCGTAGAGTACTATATAAGGACGCTTAATGAAATCGTCTAGTTATGTAAACGGGTGAACGATATCAGTACCAATTGCCTCTGATAAAATTTTTTGAGTCAAGGATTTTCCGGAAAATACCATTCATATTGTCAAACAAGACAAACATTTTTCTCTAAATGACCTTGCCCCATTTCCGCCGATATTGAAAGTGAAACTGAATTCACAGAAAACACTCCACCTGTTTAATTAAACATTAATGATTCAAGCGGCTTTCTAATTACATATACACCCAATCTTGACTTATTTCTAAAGATGGGGAACGCAGAATCAACATATCACAACACCAACAGACCGATACATCAAAGTCGAAGAGGTAGTGGAAGGATAATTGGTGAGACAGAAATGCGACCATCGCAACTGCGATTCACGCAGGACAGCATATCCAACCGATTTCAAGACGGGCACACCTTGGATGAAACATTCAGACAATTTCTGTATAAGGAAATTAGTATGGGACAATATGAGCAGGTCCCTAATTTAGTGGCCATGCAATATCAAGGGAGCTGGTTTGTTGTTAGGGGCAACCGCAGGCTCTACCTAATGAAGAAACTTGAGGGAGCAGGAGCAATAACCACTGTAAAGGTGTTAATGAAAACTTTCGACCAAGAGGTATTTAACAGGTAAGTTCAAGCGTACTTCAGATGGAAGATAATTATTGATAAAAATCAATATAAGTGTTGAGGCTATCGTGATTATGTGATGCTCCATACAGTTATTATTATTATTATTATTATTATTATTATTATTATTATTATTATTATTATTATTAACCGTTCATTAATGAGACAGTTTTAAGAATTGAATACTATGTGATGGGCGTTAGTAGCATGGGTCAAGGGGGTCACGTGACTCACAAATCGTACTGAACAAATCCTGACCGCCCTGCACAAAGTCCTTACCCCACCACCTTGCAAAATATCCTGCGAGCGCCTATGTGTAATGTTCAGGTAGTTCAGGAAGACATATAACAGAGAATTATGGGGGGTTAAATTTTAATTCTTCAGTTGTTGTACCAAACTAAAATGTCATTGATATGTGCAGGGCCGTTCAGAGGATTTGGGGGCCCAGAGCACCATTCAGATTCCCCCTCCCCTGCTTTCAGAAGACAGAATTTGCCGTGTTTGACTGCGTTTGGCCCCCTTACCCCTTGGTGGAGCCCCGAGCAAATTACTCGGGTATCTCGGTCTCTGCACGGCCCTGGATATATGCATTAAAACAAGCACCTTAACGTTTCCACAGGGGATCGTATCGTTTGTTATAATTTAGGTAACAGTTATACATGTACTATGTAATAATGAAAATGAGGCCACTTCTCGCCTTTCACTCTCTTAGTCGTGCGTGTGGTTTTATTAGTCGGCGCTTTTATAATAGTTGTGTCATCCACTCTGTGCATTGCACAGCGATTTGTCTATGCATCTACTGAAACTTTTATAGCGAGTTTGTGTTTAAATCTAATCTAAAGTTTAATCCCACAATCTATCTTAATTCCGATTGGATGTCACTGTGAACTGTCCGAATTAAACTTAGCGGAAAATGTTTTCTCGCTTGTCAGTCTACGTGGAGGTGAGGATTTGTTCACTCTACGGGCTTCCTTTTGATCTCTGAACCGGTGTTTAACGCCTGTGTGTGGGGACTACAGGAGTCACGGTACTAATTCAATTCCCATAGTAAACATATGGAAACCCCATAATATTTAAAATTCAATAACTTAAAATTTCTGGGTACTGATGATCAGACCTATATTTCTCCATGCACAACTATCGTTGGTGCAAGCATCTGTGTGGAGAACACCATATGAGCCGCGGCATTTTCTTGACCTACATATGCATGAAGTCCATGTTATTGATTAAGCATCAAACGAATCAAGTGCTACTTTCATTATTGAGTAATCCTAAGTCAAGTCTTTAAAAATACTAAAATTGCATCAACGGAAATTTGTCTATATTTTTTAAATTACATATAGGATAAGCTTTCAAAAGATATTTTTAATAAAATTTTACTTTTCATTATTAACCAATTATGGACCACCAAACCCGTATATACTCTATTATTTCTTCACCCATTTCTAGACTGGTTCACAGTTCTTCCATTGAATTAGTACCGTGTGTCATACAAGCCTTTCACTAGCGACTATTCTATAGTCTGAGTGACTGGTAACTTGCATATTATATCCAAGTTTATATATTTCCGGATAATATGAACTGAGCAATCGTTACGCCGCAAAAAAATTAATCAATTGATAGAACCAAACATTATTGGAAGAACTTACTCAATATACAATAGAAAAAAAAAAAACCTCAGACAACTGCCTTGTGAACGTCGACCTCAAACTAAACCGGAACTCAGATATCACACGAATCTCGCACACCCATTGGGAGGAAAATATTTAAGCGCACAAGCGAATTTTGATCTTTGCCTTCACAGAAAAACATTCACGAGCTCAAGATCAAAGACAGAAACGTGCAATTACACATGCTCAGAAGGAAATGTGTGCCATTACACGAATATTTAACTATACCGCCACTAGTATGCTGCAAAAGTCACCTACAGAGGCACTTCCAAGAAAGTAGTAAAACCTGCAGCCAGACACAAAGAATTTACTTCATGATAAGAAAAGAAAAAATTATCGGACATATATCATGCATATGAGAAACAAAAACAAAACATCTGTAGCGCCCCAAATGCAAGGACAAAAAAGTCGTCTTTCACCCCAAACATGTTCATCCGCACAAGGAGGAAGACGTGCATCTATACAAGTAAAACCTTCTGTTTCAAAACTGGCAAAACCAGCATTTACACCATTATGAAAAAAGAAATCGAGAAATTGTCTTGCTTTACCTACCATATGTGTCACAATGCAAGGATGAATTTGTAAAGGAACAAAACAGATAACAACCAAAGAACAAAGCTATGTAGACTGTATAACCCTCGTGAAATTGTGAATTGGTTGGAAGCACTCGTGGGGTCAGTTCTAGTGAACAGCTATGTACCAGAAGTCATTGATGAGACCGCATCGATTTGCCGTTTCTTCGCTAACAATATTATGCACCCGGAAACGTTTTGCGAGTTGAAGACATGATATTTTACGTTAAATCAATGCTGCAAACACGGCCACGAGCGTCACTTCGATATTTAATATCTTAACAACATAACCCGAATTGTATGTCATTTTGTCTACACCAATCTCGGTTGGGGAAAATTGCATAATCGCAATTGCATCATCTGTGCTGCATGTTTATTATTAGTGTGCCTAATATTCAATAGCGAACCTTTAGAGATCTTTCCTCTGAAAATATTGTTTAATTCTCGACAGAGAAAGGTTGAGAAGGTATCTAAACTGCTAGAGGTTTAAACGATTCCAGACCTACCACAACAATTAATGAGTCAGTCGATCACTATAGAAAATTACACATCCATTGATAACGACAAAATGTCATCCCCGGTCAGTAAAATTGTCAATGAAGCCACTCAACAACATATGCTGCCTATTGCACTTTAAAAAATCGGTAAGTAGATAACAAAAGTGTCAATAATGACATCATGGCTTTGTTTAGCAGCGTGCGTTATTCTACAGGAAGTTGAAGCAATCTTCGACAGCGTCGACAATTGTTTCAACGATTCTCGGGCTCGCCAGATACAGTGATACATAAAGTACTGCCAATTTTTAACAGCTTGAAGAAATTGCATTAGGACATAAACACGCAGTACCGGATTTAGGCATAAGCTAAACAAGCTACAGTTTAGGGCCCCAAAATCTGAACTCAGTCTGAAGGGGCCCCTCAAATATGTTTTATACCAAGTATGGCCTCTATAGCTTTCTATAGCTTAGGGCCTCGCTTTGTCTAAATCCGGCACTGTAAACACGAGTCACAGAATGCACAGCTAGGCATGAAATCCCTCAGGGATTGTTTCTATAACGAGAAAGAGGAATTCACCGACAAATCCAACCATGTTAGATTTCCTGTTGATTATGTTGCACCCACACTGACTCTTCCAAGCATAGAAAAATCGCCACGGTTATTCGGCAAAGATATAAAAGTGATTGCGGTAAGATGATAAATATTGTTTCAGACATAGTTCAATGTTTATTCGATGGGCTTCATTATGAACGTGATGTTAAGACTCAAAACGTAAATTGGTACATATGACTGTTGTACCATTTAAAAAAGAGTAATTAATTAGAAAAGTGTGTATGTGTGTGTGCATGTTGTACCTGAAGAAAGCAAGATTATTGATTATACTTCACGTTCATAATACGAGAAGTATGACAGACACTTAAACTTACTGTCGTCAAAACGTAATGGAAGTGGAACCAAAGCTGCCAGACGAGATCACCAAGAAAACCGTACTAGTCGTGAAAAAAAACGCATGTGTATGTTTATAGCTGCTACTTCCAAGATGGGCACTGCAACTAATGTTGGTCACGGATTGGTGGAAACTATATGAAGCATTAAGTATTATAGCCACAATAATCGTAAATGTTGAAGCTATACCTATAGTAACTAGTGACGCATGCCGTGCTAGTAAAATAAGTTCATTACGTTTATATTCGCGAATACGTGTCTGCTCAGAACTTTTGCGGATGTTTAGCACAATCTAGGTACAAATATAAAACTGTACTCGATAATTATTGAGGATGAAACAAATAGCATGGCTGAGTGCGATACCGTGTTGGCGGAAAGCCACCAACGTCTCAGAGTGAGAGACATAGGTTTCGACGACCGAAAAACAAATAGTTGATACACAGGCAGTGTAATTTGAGTAAATGTGTGCCAGTCTGCCAGCACGTTTGATGGTGCCTATCAACAGCAGTACAAGGTTGCGCCATGAGAACTTCACCTGTGGGACTTCAAGATTTGGAACCATATTCAATAAATATGATAATAATGGCTTTGCGCGGTTACTAAACTTTGCTAAAGTCTTCTACCCCAATTAAGAAACCTCTGTCATGGGCACCTTGTGGTTACCTTGCTTAAAGGAATCTCTGTCGGGGTCGAAAGCGCGTGCTTATGATATGAGGACAATTTCCTGGACGATAGAAGACTTGACTTAGATCAGTAAATAAATCTTATATTTCCATACTTATCCTAAGGACAGACAGATATTACATAATCTCGTTTGACAAAACACCCCATCCACATTTCGAGTCATCTTTAGCATGGATTAAACTCTGTGTATGTGTGTGTGTGTGTGTGTGTGTGTGTGTTGTATGTATATATATATATATATATATATATATATATATATATATATATATATATATATATATATATATATATATATATATATATATATATATATATATATCAGGCAATTTACTACACGAAACATGGGACTTAGCATCAGGGTCAGAGGTGATACAAACATTGAGCAGAAATTGAACCAAATAGTTGCCAATTGGAGATCTAGGCATGGCGGCGGAGGTTTGTATAATATTTTTTTTATATTTTCATATTTCGTGTCCAAATCATTCTTTTTAATGTGCCTGGTGATAAGAATAGTCCTTGAGGTGAACTTGTTTATTTATTTGCTTACATACATACATACATACATACATACATACATACATACATACATACATACATACATACATACATACATACATACATACATACATACATACATACATACATACATTTAATATTTTATTTGTAGCCTATTCATGCTCTGATATACGCTGAATAGTTTTAAAACACAAAGCTCAGTAAACTGAAATTAAATTAGTCTAAATTAGGTTTTGTGTAGTATGACGGGAAGCGTTTGAAACTACGTTAACCGTTTTAAAAAGATGGTCTTGGTTGACCGGGGAAACAATATATTCTAAGGACTTTCGATGAAATAAATGTACTCAGCAAAAGATGTAGCAAGACGGTGAACATGCCTGAAGCTTTTGTCTGTTATATTTTGCCATAGTGAACCAATCGTATGTTTTATCTGTACGCAATAAATATAAGCGGCCACATTTTGCACTGTTATTATATTAAGTAGATACAAAAAGAGAGCATCTCCTTGTCATTGGACATTCCCTTAGAACATGATCTATCAGTTGAATGAACATTTAGGTTTTGAAATTACTCAATTATATTTCAGCAGACGGACAAAGCAACGACTGGTGCATACTTTTGTAAACGTTTGAGCGAATGGAAGTCAGCATAAATATTAAGACACGACAGGAAAAATCTACTCATGCCACTCAGTGATGATACATAGATGTCTTCTAAACAACTGTCAAATCTCACCAATGACCTGGATGGACAATAACCGCTACATAGTTTTGAAGCTTTGGTGGTTTTACATGATATTTATGTACATCAGGAAAGTCTCAAATTATCAAGTATCCCAGCAACTTATGCATCAAGGGCGACGTGTTCTCTTATTTTTTCCTCCTTTTTTTGCAGGAGGGGGAGGGTGTCTTACACCTTTTGTCATTCATATTATGTCATGACCTGGATACATTATCCCAATAAGACAAACGTTGACCATGAATAATTCAAAACCCTTCCATGTTAGTGGGCTTGTGTGTCTGTCTCTATCAAGGTGATAGAGAAATTACTGGCATTGGTCGTTAACAATACGAACGAAAGTAGCTGTTCACAGAAAGGAATGAGGTCTAGAGACCATGCAACTCTGAACTTAAGTATGAGATTAAGTTTTACTTTTTAACATAAATTCTACGTCATGTATAAAGTTTGTTGTAATTCATTGACAAGCTCAAACTAGATTTCAGATGTTTGCACTTTCCTGTCAAGATCGTCGTCATATAATGCATCGTCCGATCTGGATCTACACTGTTCATCCCACTAATGATTTCCACCGAACAGCGTAGAACCTAATCTATAGGCATAGTGTGTGAGAAAGCTATCGAAATACAATTCGACCATTACAGTTAGATCCGCAATTAGAATCGAGCACTACTATTTCTTATTCAGAACTACATGTAGGAACTACTGTTATACCCGGTCTTATAGTAAACAAATATAACCACTCCTTAATACAAAGTACCTTACCGAAGGTAAAAACATTTGCGCCCTTTAGAGGTAATAACTTCGCCCACCAGTTTTTAATTTACGGAAATGGGCGTGAGATGCTCCTATTCACGATAACTGAATAGTGTCTCTCCTGTTTGCAATCTGATACATGTACTACACCATAAATGGGAGTTACCATTATTCACGTTATGTAGTGTACCGTTACAGAATAGTTCGATGCCAGTCAATCAGTCTATTTGAGTACATCCATGTCTGGCGCACTGCCTCTATCTGTCTATTGTCAACATAACTAACATTTCGTATAATCGTCAATCTGTTCATCTGCACACATACTTGTTGGTTTATATTCTACCTATCAGCCGTTGGCGTTCCAATTAATCCATATTCACCTATCTGCTGTCGGCGTTCAAACAAGCACACACACATACACACACACACATGCGCGCGCGTGCGTGCTCATAGGGCATGATTATTCCTAGGGCAAAGTGGGCAACGTGCCCAGAGATCCTGAAGATTAAAAGACCCCATATATTATCTTCTAATTTCATAAGCAGGACCCCTGAGGTACAAGGGGCCCTGTATATTATCGTCCGATTTCACGGGCAGTGTTGTTAATAGTAGTATAACCATATATATGGATGTGGCAAGATAGCTATGGGCCCTGTTGTGTTGGGTTAACTAGTATTAGCTATCGTTATCTAAAGTTGATCATCGACGGTGTAATTGGCCCCGGAATGAGTAAATATCAATATAAATTATGATTTATGGGTTGAATGTATAACGATTTGGATATATATATATATATATATATATATATATATATATATATATATATATATATATATATATATATATATATATATATATATATATATACAGAGAGAGAGAGAAGAATAACACAAATAAAGACAAAATTTAATCAAAAACATAACAATAGTATTCATCAACAAATGTGAAAAGTGACAATTTGACAGATACATTTCTTTCTTTTTCAATCAACGTGTTCAAGAAATTCCAAAATACAAATAAGATTGTATTAATAGTGGATGATCATTTAACCGAGTGAGAGATTGAATAACACTGCCTTGTATCGATTCATAACCAGATGTCTCGATTTAGTACAATCCACACCGACTGTTCATCTTGGCTTTCTTGTGCCGGTAAATCTGGGTCTCCTCCACTCTTTACCTTCCTTTTTCAAATTCTCCGGTATCTCGCCTATTTTGGCTCTTTCAACTTTGTGTAGCCTCTTTGGATTTGTAATACATAAGACTTCCTTTCACATCCGGTAGGTATGACTTGTGAAACCATCTTATCTTGTAAGATTATCAATAAAGCAACCTAAACCTTCCGCCACATTATACTGGGGAAATAGATCAATACGCCTTCCTCTCGTCATGTAAGAGTAAAATTCTCAGATTCAAACATACCACGGCTAACTAGTATAATTGGCCATAACAGACCATACAAACATAGTTGCACACAATTAATTGTTCCGCGAATGGCGATTTAATACCACTCCGAGACATTAATTCCAGACTAGTCCCATTACATAAGGTCGGATAATTCACACGATTCTCGTAATCTCAACATCCCAACAACTCATCAATGTATATAAATAAGAAAATCATTGCACGAATTCAGATAAATGAACTCAACACAGATAGTCTAGATACCCAATTGCCTATATAGAATATAGCATGAAATTCTAGATATATAACTTCTTGGAATAATCTAGTCTTTACTTTAAGTGATCAGTCAATGTAAATATAAAAGAAATATTATTATGCGGACTTAGATAAACGAAATCAGCACAAATATAGGATATCAAGAAAATTGATCTAAGAATTCAAACAAATAAATCCCTGCAAATACAAGCAAATATTTCAAACAAATCATAATAACAGTATCAACGCATTACATAAAATACATGCAAAATACCTTGCACTTTCAAGCTTTTTTCTGTCAATTCCTCGAGACAATCGTCTTCCCTAGATGATTTTACGAGAAAATTACTAATTAAATTACTGAACCTTCTTGTGTTCTTACGTTTTCCTTCTCTTGCAGAAAAGTATAGACTAATTTTAAAACTCTCTATTAGCAAATTTAAACTGATAGTTTTTATGTGAAACCACGCCCATTCACAGCGTGTCAAATAACCTCACCAGCCTCGAAACCCTGCATTTAGTCTGACAAAAAAAGATTATTGAACGATTCCTGGTATTCTTCAGAAATGACAGTTTCCATACATATCAATCAGAATTTGACCTCTTATATAGTAAGTTTTAAAACAATGTAGCCCTTAATTAAATATCGATAAGTCATGACAGAGCCTGAACCAACCCGTACACTATGGCTCTTAAACGCGCTCAGGTCTCCATAAATGTAATAAATAATACACTTGTCTTACTAAATGTTTCTTACAGAGATCAACAACACAAAAACACATCGACATAAAAATGTTCTACTTTAAACACACACACACATAAACACACAAACACACACAAAGATATATATATATATATATATATATATATATATATATATATATATATATATATATATATATATATATATATATATATATGCGCGATCGATTCACACAGGCCTCGCCACCGAATATGTACCAACACTTCTGAAAGGCGCCAGACAATGGCTTGAAAAGGCGTCATATGTAGGTATGTATTACTAGGTATATAGTATAGAGGAAGAGAACCAGACGTTCAAGTATTCAAAATAAACTGTTTGCATTTCAGTGAAGCAGCAGGCAGGGTGAACTCTACAAAATGTTGCACGAGTCATAACGAAAAATAAAGGATCTTACAGAGGCTGAAAAAGGTCAATAACGCTAAACCAAAGTCTCTAACTGAATATATTTACACACGCCTGACTTTGTCATGAGGTTAGCTCAGTTTGTTGACGTATTTTTTATGATTTTGTAAGGCGATTTTGTTTACCTGAAAAGCGACCCAATTGTTGTCCTTTCCCCTGCTGCTCTTGATAGTCAAGGGGAGTTAACCGAAGATTTTATCCAGACCAACACGATACCTTGATCTTCCATCATGCAAATTTATTGTTATAAATCCAAACGGAACAGCTTGTGCTTTAGAAAAGAAATTTTTAAATTTAATCATACCCATGTCCCCTGAACACCAGGTATAATAAATATTTTGTAAGGTATAATTATCTACTCCACTAAACACAATTAGAATAAAACAGTTATCTCTGATCACCTTAGGTATTTGTGTGTATCTCTGAGAAATCAGAAATCACGTCTGTGTTTTTGTGTCTACCTCGAGGAAATAGTCTAGCTGGATTAGATTGTTTGTCCAGCATTACATCATCACATACTACGAGATTATTAATGAATCCATCTAAGTCATCTATAGACGGGGCTTCATCTATATGTGATAAAATCAATAATATCGTCACCGTCTTTATTAACTGGTTTTGCTTTCTCGTTAAAATCCTTAAGTACATCGTAACAATGCTGATCATCTACAGACGGTGCTATTAAATATAGTTTGTTCCACCTCAACCACCTCATTAAATTTAATAATAATTGTGTTTTACCTGATCCAGATGGACCTATTATAATCATTCTTATCGAATTTGGTAATGCTGGATGGTGCTTCATTGGTTACTGTTTTCGTGTAGCCGAAAAGTCAATTATTGTATCCATATTATTAATAACATGAGTCTATATTGTGTTTGATGTAAATCATCTACACCCACCACTGGATTAACAACAATAATAACGAAAAATAAACGACGTGCATTAACAGGTAAATGTGTAAAATGTGGTACACAAAAATATAAATTTATCTCAGGGACAAAAAAATAGTTGGGGATATTGCTGCTTCTTTAGGAAAATTACCTGGTTTATCATGCGCTAAATATATAGGTGAGAAACACCTTCTTGGATATAATTACTGTGGTCCTGGAAATAGACTTCATATCCGACTTGATGATCAAGATCAACAAAGACCAGGAGAGTGTCCAGTAAATAAAATTGATCAAGCATGCCATATTCACGACTTTGCTTATAAAAGTAAAGATTTGGAGCAGCGGCATCTTACAGATGTAGAATTGATTCATGCATTAAATTATATACCTAAAACATCTGTTAGAGACAAACTCGCTAGCTTTCTAATAAAATCCGCTATGAAAAGTAAAAAAAATGATTATAGTCCTAGAGGGTATTGGAGAGGTAAAGCAGCGATCACTAAACTTGCTGAAGAAGCAAACGTTTCACGTTCTGTTGCTGCAAATTGGTTAGCACGACAGGCAATATGTCAAATTTATCTACCACCACCAAAACAAAATTCAATATGCACATTTTGATGTCGGTGTTCCTAACGAAGTTCACCAAGCATATATTTTGTTTTTAACACACGATACTATTAAAACACGTGGACGAAAGTCACGCACGTACAAATACGCATTGACTGTTGTTGACGTTGCAAGTAAATATAAAGAAGCTGAACCATTATCGACGAAGACAGCACTGAAGTTGCATCTGCGTTTGAGCGAATTTATCAACGTGGTGGTCTACGATGGCCATAGCTATTATAAATAGATTCTGGCAAAGAATTTCTTGGTGCAGTATTATCTTTGATGAAAAAGCATAACGTTAAAATCAGACTAGGGCATACTGAAATTCATCGTGATCAAGCAATCGTTGAACGATGTAATCGAACACTTGCTGAGCGATTATTTGGATATCAATACGCGAAGGAAATATCTACTTACTTTAAGTCCGGTGAGCGATCTTGTGAATGAGTTGCAAGGCTACCAAGTGTGATATCTGCATTAAATAATGAAATTACATGTGCAACTTACATGAAACCTTCTAATGCAATAACACAAAATATATACCACGTAGCGATGAATAAGGACAACAAGTTCAACAATCAGTATTAGGTAATGTAATTGTGAGATATTTATACGAACCAGGTGAGTTGGAGGGTGGCAAAAGACCAGCGACTGACCCTATCTGGAGTGTGACCACACATACAATTTCTTGCGGTAGTTAGATCCACTGCAAGACCTGCCATATACAGACTAGATTCTACTATCCCTCAACGTGGATTTGTGCGTGAACAATTGCAAGTAATTCCTACAGATACACAATTACCGCCACCTACACTTATGTAAACTAGAACCACTACTTCGATTACATTCAAGACAAGTCAGCATCACATTTTCAGGTGTGTGACCAAGATCACTATTTATTCTGTCTACTGTAAATAGTCTTGGATTATTATTCGAATATTGCCATAACATTATTGTGTTACAACTTGCACAGCGATTATTCTGTAGTTGTTTTAGTTTTATAATAAATTCAGTATCAATATCAAAGTCACGCTTATTTTTTTTGTCACATTGTTTATAAGACGCTATTTTTTCTTTATGACAGCATGCTTTAATTTTTTAATAGCAGAAATAATATCAGCAATATTTTCACTGTTCATTATATATACGTTTTTGTATTTATTTAAAAGTAAAATAGCATTACTGACTGTCACGGAGATCCGAACCCGTACTCGCATGTACCACAGCCACACAGTTAAACCTCTAGACCATGAGTGTGTCTTACATAATTCTGTTTAGATAGTTAATATATATATATATATATATATATATATATATATATATATATATATATATATATATATATATATATATATATATATATGTGTGTGTGTGTGTGTGTGTGTGTGTGTGTGTGTGTGTGTGTGTGTATGATTATGTATGAGAATGCACAGGAAAATGTGTGAACAGTAAATACTGAACAAAAATTATAATTATTATAGAATCGTATTATGAATTTGATTTATTTCTCAAACATGATACTATAAACATATTCACGTATTTCCTGCATTAGAGTTGTCGTCCGTTGAAGTTTTTTACGAAAATATAAATAACTTTTGACCTAAATACCAGCGGCGGTGAAGGTTAGTAAGGTTTTATCTAAATTAGCAGAAATTTTAGGTTATAGAGACAGATATATACCGGTATCTTTCCGTGTTACATTTTTATTGTTCGCTAACACCTAACTGTTTGTAAATGACATATAATTTAGATAACAATTGTCTGAAAAACGATGTATTTGTCCGTATCAGACGTCGAAAATATATTATCTTCATGTACAAAGTGAAATAATTTATTGTTCAACTTAGATTCAGAGCATAATTATCGCGCCTTGTTTACTTATGAATCAATTAGATATCTGCTATAAATATTATTAAAAATTGAATATTAGAGAGTCACATTTGGCCATATTTGCACGCAAACGTCTAGAGACAATTAAAAAAAGATTTACCCGTCCGTGATACAGTTAAGAGTCAGCTTCAATCACGCCAAGGGTCAAAAATTGAGTTTAAAGAAGGCATAAAGGAATTATTTAAAACTAGTATTGATACCACTAAGGATATTCAACATGCATTAGAAAAAAAAAACGGAAGAAACTAAGGTAACAAAAGAGATTCTTAGAGAATCTACAGTCGAAGTAACTGCTACTCGTGCTGCTCGACCAGCATGTAGAGTCGCTAGAAAACCAAACCCTAGACAAAGGATTGGTAATTTTTTTTTATTAGCACTATTGAATTGATGAATAAATTTGATGAAGAAGCTGTTGAAACGATTATGGGTATTAAAAATGAATATTTACCTGAATTTGCTCTGGGTAGTTTTGCTAATCGAGATAAATTACTTAATCCTGAACACGGTGAATATTTTAAAAGCCGTGATCAGTGACAAAAAGCATTATATCGTATACGTATGAATGTTGAAAAAATTAAAAATAATGATCCATTATATCAGAATTATGCAAGGGAAATTGATGATATAATTCAGTCAAACATAAAAGAAGCAAAAGAAAAGGAAGAAGAAAAAGCAAGAAAAAAAGAAAAAAAGCAAAAGAAAAGAAAAAGAAAGAATAAAGAAAAGAAGCAAAATAAAGAGAAAGAGAAGAAGCAATACGAAGAGAAGTAGAAGAAGAGCACAAACAAAGAGAAAGAGAATTTCGGAAATTTAAAAAAGAATATAGACGAGAACAAAGGAAAGTAGAAATAGGGAATTAAGAGAATTAGAAGAAGATTCAGAAGAAGAAGCAAAGAGAGTACGACGTCCAGTAACTGAATCACGTTATCCATCTGAAGAAGAATTTTAGCAACCAGACCCTCTACGGGAAGTGGCCTCACCGCACAAGGAAGTGTCCTAACAACATCCTTGCTGATGTTGAACGACTAGAAATTCTGGTTGGAGGAAAATGAGCTAGTAATAATTCCCCAGAAATCATTATTGAAGCAGCAGATATTTGTAAAAGATTATTTATAGGCGGTATGATGGATATTAATGTGTATCAGTCTCTCATTAATGAAATCGCCGATGATTATTATAGCGACTAAGTCACTGAACTAAGTGTGTAAATTAAATATAATGACTATTTAATAAAATGATAGTACATAGTACTCAACGTGGACCAATCATGATCAGGGCAGTTAACTCTCGTATACCGATTTACAGGGTAACCTACGGAGATTGGTTAGGTGATATTGTGCAGGGTCTTTTTAGAAGAATAGCCCCAAAAGCAATACCGACTGCAAAGCAGCTGGGTATGAAAGCTATTGATGTTGTTCGTGAAAAAGTATAGGTGCTGTTTGTTAATGTTGCTAGTAAAGCATTATCGGCCATCAAAGATAGACTAGCACAATTAATACGCAGACCGCAAGCGGTCCGACCTCAGCTGGTAAATTTACCTAGCACTGAATTAATTCTCGCAAATATTAGTAAAACAAAAGTCAAGTCGCTAATCAAAAACTAGCAGAGTTGGCTGATATATCCTTATCAGAAAAAGAAAAATATAACCGCGAGTCTCATAGCAGTAATTGGTCTTCTTTTTAGACGATAATAATTAAAATAAATATGTTCAAACGTATAAGTGATCCTGCATTTGACATGGACGCACCAGTCCTCAAAGATGAGTCTATACGTGATTATCAGTATTATTCTTACGACACACGAATTCCAAATCAGCTTGGAAGGATTGAACTTCCGGTAACTTATACAAGTAGATATTTCCTACCCTCCGAAGCATTTATTGAAGTCGAAGGTGAGATATCAAAAGCAGATAATACTGAATACGATGCTAACGTGAGTGTTGGTTTTGTTAATAATGGTATCATGGCGTTGATTGAAAGCGCTGCTTACATGAATGATGGAAATATTGAATCAATTCAGAAAGATGTTGACGTTGCTATAACAATACTTGGTCTTGCAAGATACAGTGACGATTTTTCGAGATCAGCTGGTCCATTAATGATGTTTGTAAAAGATACCTCTGATTCTCCCGAGTACCAACAATATGAAATAGGACGACCACAGAACTTTGCTAGAGGTGCCCCAGCAGACGTGGAGAGAATGATTATTAATGTAGATCCAGATTTCAACTTAGGATATAGATCACGTCGAGCGATGTTGAAAGGAAATAGAAGAATATTTTCATGTGCAATTCCACTATCATATATTTTTGGATTCTGTAGAAATGTCAGAAAAATGATTTTCGGAGCCAAACATATAGTTGTACTAGTACGAAAGGCTACAGACGATGATGCTATATGGAGACCCGCCGGTGATGCTGGCAGAATAATTCTTAAAAAACGTCACGATGGTTGGCAATATTAGCTCCGTCAATATCTGAAGAACAACGATTACTGTCGTTCATGAGTCAAGGGGGTAAATCAATATTGTCATGGCTGACAATGACCACATATGCCATCCAGAGTAATATTAACGGTTTATTTACATGGCAAATAGCCTCTCAGCAGGGTTTTTCTGCGTCCAGACATATATTTGTTGTATTGCAAAATGCTGCACGAGTAAATGATCAAACGCGTAGTATTATGATATTTCAGTCTTGGTGTTTCTGAGATTTCATTAAGGATAAATGGACATCAAGAAGCATCCGAGGATATATTACTGAATTTCGATCAAAATCATGTTGCACGTGCACATCATCGTCTTATGACGTTAGGGGCCGTAATCAAAATGTTGATACTGGATTACAAATATCTCAGCTAGATTTTACAACCTTATATCCGATTTATTACTTTTCGCTCGAACATTTAGATTTAGCCAGACAATCAGTATATACATTTTCGAGCTAGTGTAACAAGAGGAGCTATTGATAATTATAGAGCAATTGCTGTTATACTTAGCTATAAATTAATGCTCCTTGAAGGTGCTGGTGGATGAATGAGAGTCATTGATGCTCCAGTAGAAAAAATGTAACACGTAATTAGATCATTCATGAGTAATATAAATGTTATACAATCACGTTAATGTTACCCTGACTCCTGGTCAGGTCAAGAGACTGCAATCAGCATCAAACAATAACCGAGGAATAGCAATATCGTTGAAAAAGGAACAGATGAGCGGTTCAAATATAGTATCGTTGACCGATCGTCAATTCAAAAACTTTAATGAAGCAAAAACATCAAATAAAGGCGTCAAACTTAATTTTTCTGCAGGCACTATCAAAGATACTTTTAAAACGGGTGGTATATTTCCCCTTCTCGCAGCTATACCAGCATTAATAGCCGCTGCAGCCCCTGCAGTTGCAAAAGCAGCTGCATTAGGCGCTGTTGGAACTGCTGATAGAATGGCATTAAAGAAAGCAACTGGACAGGGAATCAAAAAAAGGGGACAGGTCTCAGATTACCAGGGACCCCGCACTCATGGTACGGAAAAGGTCTAAGACTTCCAGGGACAGTTTACTGATCTCGCCTATGTCTGATTTTGATTTACTCGATGTTGTTAAAAAAATTAAAAATAAAAAACTTTAGAGGTATTTTTATGCGCGATCAGTTACTAAAACAACCTAACAGTACTGAAACAGGTATTATTAATCTCGATAAAAACTTTGGACCAGGTACCCACTGGGTAGCTTATGCAATTTATCCACGTGGAATTATCTATTTTGATTCATATGGATTGGCGCCACCAAAAGAATTTCTTCATTATGTCAGTAATAATACTGCTCCAATCTGGTATTCAACGCTACCAACACAAACATTAACTGATCCACCAATATGTGGTTGAAAAGTACTTACTGTACTTAATGCTGTATCCATGACACCGCAAGGAAAGCCACCTCACAAAGTCGTGCATGAATATACCATGCTGTCACATTTAAACAGACATCAGTAAGCATAATGGTAGATATATACGGACGATCTGCTCGTGATAAAGCTCAGCAGCAAAGTGATTTATCTAAATATGCAACCCTCGCAGAAATGAGATTGAATATTTATTAAATATTACAAATGTGGATGAAAATGAAGTGGTTGTTTTTCAGGACAAACAAGGACGATTAAAGTCCAGTCATATACAGCTACCAGACGTACTTACACGGATTTCTAATGCAGTTGTTGATAATATCATTACTTTTACTCATCAGGGTAAAATACAAGATTCCGGTAAGTAATTTAACCATTATGTCAGGACGACTGGCGGTGTATTTAGTGGAGACGTTATTATGAACAAAAATTAAATTACAGATCTTGGAAATCCAACTACAGATAGTGATGCTACAACAAAAAAAAATATGTTAACGATAAAGAAATTCCAATCAGTAATGAAATTGCCACACTCAAAACTGGTTTTAGTGTTCACGTGAATACTTTTTTAAGTGTTTGAATAAACATAAACAAACTTAAAGATGAATTGTTTGGAAATCCATCAAATGTTAATATTACACTCGCTGATATTAACGAAAAATTTAATGATATTATAAGTGGAATTCCTGGCAATATTTTAAAACGAGCATAATTAAAATTCCTCACAAGCAGATTAAAAATATTATGTATGCAGTTGATGCTGGTTTAAAGAGATGGATATTACAGAATGATTCTATTAAACATACTGCAGAAGTTACAGGTGTATATAGATCATCACTATTTAGCGGCGTAAAGTTAAGTATATTTACCATATATCAATGACGTCATTCAACTGATGACTCGTCTGGAGTTATATCCATAATAATAAATAAAAATATCGAAGAAGAATTATATACTTGAACCGTCAGATAAAAAATTAACATATGCTGATTATTATTGGTGTATGGAATTTTTAGCTGAAGTACCGCCAATTAATTCTACAAGAGCAGCAACAATTATGGAATAATGGATCAAATAACTACGTCATCTATCGACGTTCAACGTCACATATATAATCAAGCATGTTAATGTTTGACTAAACTAAACTAAACTAAAAATACCATCGACCATTATACAGTAACAGCAAAAAATATCGCAGACGTGTGGTTGTTATTGATATAGTTTTATAGTTGTATAGTTGTATACTCACTCCCTGCTATTGTTGCTGGATCCGGATTAATATTATCGACATTAACAATGACAGCTCCAGCAATTATAACAATTATTGTTTCAACTTCAATGACTATAGCAGGCATTCTTAGTATTATTGCTATAAAGACTTGTGCGAATGACCAATTGCGTGAGTATATGATAAAGTTGCATACAGCAACAGCAACTTCCTCTAAACTATCTGGGTATATCTCCATGTATCTCAGCGATGGTAAAATATCTGATGAGGAGTTCGTAACAATAATTAAAACCTATGATGAAGCATTTAGAATCACCAACGATTCTGGTGACAATAACCAGAGTAAAATAAATGGAGAATTAAACAATAATAATTACAATAATGTCATCGTCTGAACATCGTTCGGATATTGAGTCAAGAGAGTTGTTACAGCAGATCGTCACTAATACAACTTCTTCGAAAACTACTATGATATCGATAAGTTTGACCAATCCTGAATTTAGCGTTGACTTTCCAACTGATATTCCAGTAAAAGAGATATCATTAGCTCAGTTACGTGTTTATTATAGCTGGCCTAATATTAGATCAAAACCATTTGGTGGACTACAGCCAAATAATTCATTAGTATTCGCAAATAAAAATAAATCTGATGGAACTCCGGATTGGCAAGTAGTCAGTATTCCAACTGGCAGTTATCCAATAGAGCAAATTAATGAAGAATTCCAGCACAGAATTAAGTCTATAACAGGAAAAGAGTCAAAAATAGCAATTACTGTATACGAACCAACATTATCGTCGGTGATTGAAATACATTCTTCTGACTATGCTGTGGATATTTATCAAAGTTCGATTAGATAAGTGATAGGATGGCCTGAAGTTGCACCGGTTTATCAGGTTCCACCAGAACCACAGTGATCCGACTTCATAATAGACGTTAAGAAATTTATAAAACTTCTAGAATATAGAAAAAATATCCATTTATAGAGAACACTGCATCAGCTTATCGTGATTATATGCATTATACTTATTTTATGAGTTTCATTCCGGGTAAGAAGGGTTTAGCAAGAATATCAACACTTGATGTTGAGCAAATTAACTCATTATCAAAACCTAAAAAATCTGAAAATGAACGTGTGTTAAATGATCTTAAAAATTTACTTTCCAGCATCAATACTTTTTATAACGATGATTTAAAGAAACCAGATAATTGAAACAATACAACATCTAAATCAAGTTGCAGCAGACTTATAATATGCAAATAAGGCTATTGTTGACAGAGAAAAAATAATAAACGTGCCGGCAGATAGATTTTCTAGTTCTTATATAGTCAATGAAGATGACCTAATTCAGCGTGTAAGTCATAAGAGATTATTTAAGACAGTATTTTAAAAATATTATGGAATTACAGAAGAACTACTATCAACATATATAATACCTGAATTTAACTCTGAGAAGTTAAAAATATCAGTTAGTGATCTTATTGATGAACACTTTAAAAGAATATGTAATTCATGGAAACAATTAATCCCGCCCCAGCAGTTCTCAAATATAATAATGACCCATATGGGTCAGGTCGTCATATCTCGCCTAATATTGTTAATATAACATCAACCATCGCACTGAATTTAGTATGCGATATAATTGATAGCAGCTACCACGTCGACCTCTCTAAGTCTAATCAGGCTCAGCATGGATATATATTATACTCGTCCAGTATTTAAACACCCCAGGGTGGCTTATTGTATCTTAACCAATAAATCAAGTCTACCTGCGTGTACATAATCCATTATTGTCGAGAATGAATTTCAATCTCACAAATCAAGATGGAAATATTATTGACTTAAGAAACGAAAATCTATATATTAATTTATACATACGCTCGTAGAGTAAATATTATAATCAGGAGGAAAAAATAAAGATACTTGAAATTTAGGTAATAAGGTCTCGATAAAATCTTCGGTTAACTCACCTTGACTATCAGGAGCAGCGTGGGGCGGGGTGAAGGACCACAATTGGGTCGCTTTACAGGTAAACAAAATCGCCTTAAAAAGTCAGGAAAAAATACGTCATCAATAATATAACAAACTGAGCTAACCTCATGACAAAGTCAGGCGTGAGGAAATATATTCAGTTAGAAACTTTGGTTCAGCGTTATTTACCTTTTTTCAGCCTCTGTAGGATTCTTTATTTTTCGTTATGACGAGCGAAATTTTGTAGGGTTCACCCTGCCTGCTGCTCGAGAATATATATATATATATATATATATATATATATATATATATATATATATATATATATATATATATATATATATAGAGATATATATATATATATATATATATATATATATATATATATATATATATATATATATATATATATATATATATATATATACAGAGAGAGAGAGAGAGCATGCACGCCGTATCAATGATACACTACGAGAGTATCAATTTTTCTTTAAAAGGAAACGAACATTGCTGAGTTTCTTTTTAATGAAAAATTTGTACGAGTGGTATATCATTGATACAGCATACATACTATACATATATTTTATTGATATTACATACAAATACATATATTTGTCCTTTTGAACGTAGCTGGATTTGTTACAGACAACCTTATATTGATCTAGTGAATCAATCTCTGAGTTTGTCCGCTACAAAATGTAGTTCTCTGCTGAAGTGGCTATTTACAATCACCTTTGTATATAGGTTGATTGTTTTCTTTTCTTTGTTTCTATTATTTTCCACTTTGATTAAATCAATATAATACACACTTAATATTTAAACATGAAAAATCGTTTTCGTAATAAATGTAGAGCAGTAGCAACACTTTCATAGCTACAACATTCAAATGAATGCAAAGCCATTCACCTTTAGGCGTGTGGAAATTAATGTGGAATAGAAACTAAGACAACTGATGTACCAACAAGATGTAATTAAAATATTTTAATATATTTATAGTTGATCTATGTCATTAGTCTGCTCTAGCAACAGATCAATCTACCCACAAACTCTCTCTCTCTCTCTCTCTCTCTCTCTCTCTCTCTCTCTCTCTCTCTCTCTCTCTCTCTCTCTCTCTCTCTCTCTCAGAGACTCGGGCCATCTACCTCGCACGGGCAGTTAGCCCCCTAAAAGCTTTCTGTAAAGCACAAGGATGGTACACCAATCTTTCTCACACCTCACACTACACATATAGCAGGCCACATACCAAAATGAGATCTGCCAAGTTGATTTCAATGCCAAGTCAATTTGGCATCCGCTACTTCCGTATACAGTAGTATCAACTAAAATCATGCGTACATGAGCTTAACATACCTATTTGGTTTATGAGATAAATGTCCATTTCCTATGCGTTCGTATATTATGAAGGCATAAAACTGTTTCGTGATAAAGGTTTTCCAATGGTCAAGGGTATATTAGTCGAAACAAAATGATATCGGTCTGATTACATGCATTACAACGTTTTATGGTTTTCTACACATGTAGTCCACCTTATCTTCAAGTTTCCCTTGTACCACATTTACAAAAAAAAACTTAAGATATGAACAATGATCTGAGCTATCAACATAACCTCAAGTTCTTTGAGATTCTGCAGAAAATAATAAATGGTCGATATCGTCTAGACCTGTCCTTGATGGTAGTATGAAGTAACAACTATCAAAGGAATTCTTGCCGGTTGCTATGATTAATCAGTAGTGCAGACATTTAATTTTTGGATTCGAGTTCCACGTACGAAGAGCAATTTTCATCCTAAACTAGTGAATATGTTATGCTGTATACGTTGATAATGATTGATCGATACTGCAAGTTCTTTGTAGCAAGCCTGTCTGTTTGGTTCCTGACTTCATTATTCAAGATCGCATTCATTAACTATGGTCGGTGCAAGAGACAATGCATTCTCCTTACACCGACATCAGTTAATGCTCGGTGATTTGCAGTTCATTACAAGAAGCTAATTGGATATACATCTCCTAGCTTACGGTTGCTTTGTAACGACCTTAGAGGTAAGTTAGTTTCAGTTATTAAACATATTATAAACGACAAGGCATGGAATATGTTGTAAATATGTTTTTTCTATGAGGGTGACCTGTATCAATTTGACACAGATAATTAGGTATCAGGTAAATGAGACCAATTAAATTTGTTCTGAATAGCTTTCTACCTCTCAAATTTTCTAGCCAAACACAGTTACCATCATACCAATCTATTTCCTTATCCATCTCTACATCTATCTCAATATTAAATCGAAATTGTTGAACCAGTATATCTTATATTTGATGTTTTACATCTCCCGTTAAAAAATATAAAAACCAACGTCGTCGCTATTAAGCAACATTTCGGAATTTGTGTGTTTATATATCAATTTATAACTAGAGATTGTGAACAAAGACACACACACACACACACACACACACACACACTCACTGCGTTAACACCCAGTAAGCTTATGGGATGACCCTGCATTCTGCTACGTACTTCATTTGATGTTGATTAAAAATCATGTTCTGCTCAGAAACAACTGGAATACTTTCAGTCAGTCAGGAGAGAGAGAGAGAGAGAGAGAGAGAGAGAGAGAGAGAGAGAGAGAGAGAGAGAGAGAGAGAGAGAGAGAGAGAGAGAGAGAGAATTCTGACATAATAAATATCTTTCACTTGATGCCCATTTGTAATCAGATATGGCAGCTGATATTAAAAACAGTATGACTATTAAATAATAACAGATCATCATAATTATTGACAGATGACGTACAGGAAAAAGCCATATCAAATGTGAGTAAATAACGATGACTGTTCAGCAGATGTTGAACAAATTTAATCGCAAACTTCGATAATTATATCATTTAATATTTATAGAAGTAACACTTAACCGCCGTAAATTATGGCTGCTCTTAGCATTTACCCCTTCCCCCAGCAAAATTGAAGGACATTTTGACCATGTTACTAACCAACCGGGCATAAAGGCGTATCAGTTTCATTCATAACGTACCTAATATGTTATCAAATATGGAGAAATCTTCGTACCACTATCTCATAGTCAGTAAAAAAAATTAAAGGAAATATTACTTTGGCCAGGATCCCTTGCATGTAACTATCAAACAGATTTCGGGCACATGGGCGATTTGAGGTTCAGATGGGTGTTTTGTTATACTGTAATAAAAAGTAAAGGACAAGAAACTAGTACAACTTGTTATATTCTTAAAATGTATTTACTGTAGCAAACATTTTGTTTATTTATGTAGCAAACTTCAGTCCGCTAAGCACTTCTACAACTAGCCTGAGTTTTTTTTTTGTTGTTTTTTTTTTTAAAATCCAGCACTAATACAGCATATTAGTCATTAAACGAACCTGGAATTTCCGATTTAAATCCCAGATAGGGATATATTTAGAAAATATTATATTAGTTGTGGCTGCAGTATGACCTCAGCTAGGGCCAATAAACTGAAGTGTATGGCGGACCAAGCCAGACGTGCTTAGTATACATGTACGGTGTGAAAAATGACTAGTCTTATATAATCTGGGCTGAGATGACATTACTAATTGCATTTTATGCACTGCTATTGCAGAATTTTCTAATCTTCATATCCTTTTTATACGCGATACCAGCAAACAGATTTGGAACATTGAGTTCATTTTAATTGATTACATATTTTGTTCGGGATTGGGCAACGTGCCATATAATAGCCTATTAATGTAATAATAGAACGGGAGTACAAGAACTGAGGATAGCGGCAAAATACTGCAAAAGTTATATGATAACATGGAGGAGTGGATGCAGGTGCCTGCGAAAATGTTGGCGTACGTGTACATTCTCACTTAGTCGTTTTGAGGCTTATTTTGCTTGCAAACTAGGTACAATAACTCCGATAATGAGTGACAGAAAATAAAACTGAAACTGGAAAAACCATCAAACGCTATACATACCTAAAAAAAAATCTTTGTTGACAGGGGAATGATTGGAAGCAGCTAGATTACGTTCAATATTTTTAGAGCTAAACGCTGATCAACCAATTATCACCGACTCGATATTTTTTTTTTGTTAAATGTTATTTGTTTGCAGGTAGTGTAAGGGGGTCTTTCACTTTTTCAGCTGTTGTTAATCCATAGATCTGACTGTTAGATCCATGTCAAATAGACCTCTAAATGAAAATACGTATTTCGAGGACTTTACATTTTGAGTGCGGTTGATTCTGATCAAAAATTGTTAATGGAATACTATACTGTTTGTGTTATATCTTTGCATCATTTTATCACATTTTAAATACAAACTACATTGCAAAGTGTATTTTCTACACATCTTGTTAGTTCACTAGCTCCTTGTCTCTTTCATCGTACGTGCATGCTTGCCAGACTGATGTAACTTTCAAGTTTATCCAACTTGGAGACATGTTTTGTACGTTCTATTTTAACACCATATCTAAAGAGATAACGCTGTCTGTCTGTCCATCTATCTAAATTTTGACATGTCGAAGATGGTATAATCATTCCAGCGGCCGTTTGTTTATACTGCCTTCTTCCTCTTTACATTATCTCTCCTCTATGATGGCCTAATAGATGTCGCATGTTTAGGACTGGTGTAACTTTCAAGTTAATCCAACATGGAGACATGTTTTATACGTTTATTTTAACACCATTTTTGAAGAGATTACGCGGTATGTCTGTCCTTCTGTCTAAATTTTGACATGTCGAAGACGGTACAATCATTCCAGCGGCCTTTTGTTTATACTGCCTTCTTCCCCATTACATTATCTCTCCTCTACGATGGCCAAATAGATGTCGCATGTTTGGGAACCTGTGAATTTATCGATCTACTCAAAATTTGGAATTTTGGGCAAATTGGTTATAAACACATTTACAGTACAAGCAAGAACTGTTTAACCAGATAAACACGAAGGATAACTATGGTATTGAGTATGTGGATGTATTATATTTTAGACACTCAACTCTCAGCTTATTCACTTGAACAAACCAACATTCTCTATAGGATAATTTCGATCAAATCAACCGCTTTTGATATTGGTTTGTTTGTTCGTTTTTTTTGTTTTTTTTTTTTCGTTTTGGAGTTAAAAATTACTAATATTGTTTTCATAATGCACTGACAGTTGGGAATTTCCATGTAAATATAACCGTCAGAGATGTTTCTAGAGCTGTGCATATAATTTAACAGCAATTACATTTGTACAGTAAACATTTTTCACTTCCTAAAACTGTAAGTTAAGTTCTTTATGCCATTTCAAAAGAGAACATTGGCTTTAAAGGGATTTTATTGCAAGCCATGTTCAACATTCCGCTCGTTTAAGAACTAGCTTAAAAAGGCATCGCGTACCTGCCAGCATATTAATTTGCCGGTCTACATAATTAAGAGAGTCTGGATACATACGTTGAATCCTGTTAATAGCATCATCAAAATTAAACACAATTAAATATAACCCAAAATTAGAAGACGAAGAAAAAACAAACAAAACAAAACAATAATTAGAGTATAAACAGCTGATGTCAGGTAAATTGTTTGTTCGATTCATTCACTAGAATCAACCGGACTCCTTTTTCTTATTAGTGATTATCTAATTGTGGTTTTGTTTGCTTTGTAAACGCGAGCGTACTGCGTTATCGTAATGCTTCGCAAGTAGATTGGATTTTCCCTGTTTAACTTCGGAGGCAACTGGGAATTTCCATGTAAATATCCGCCGCGAGATATATTTATAGCCGATGTGTTAAAAATGCACAGCTGCAGAAGACTTCTGACAGGTCGTACAAATGCCGAATTATGTACAGTAGAAGTAGGTGAACATTTGACATTAACATCGGAATTTGACTTGATTTGATGTTAACAGACTATTGAAAATGTGTCATTATAGAATACATTTCATTCAAGCCTTTTGTTGTAATGTCCTTGTCCAATCTCGGGACTTGGTGATCGGTTTATAAATCAACACATTTCTATTTATAGAAACGTAGAACAACAAGTACTGATCTCTCGAGAATAAAGAGGTCGACGAAGACCTTTGCAGTGCATTTCAGGCTTTTGGTGAGTATTCCGAGTTTAGTTATGACATTTTTTTCAGGGCCGGCCTTAGGCCGATTGGAAGGAGAGAAATTAATTTTAAAGCAGGAGAAGAAAAGTTTCAGTTCGTTATCATATAAAGCTTGTTTAGAAGTTTGTTTACAAATGCCATGCTCCCAGTGGTTCCTACACAAATTGGGAGGTGAGGTGGCTCAAAAATGATTTAAACAGGATCCCGCGTTTGCTAAGGGCGTTCCTGGTTGTATTCAGCAGTTTTGCGTTAAAAATTCGTGCTATATTAGCAGTTGAATCTGGTGGAGATGATAGCGAAGGGGTGGGGATTATTCAGGTAAAATTCAAAACAATTCCGTTGGCTTCTTGGAACTCTTAGAGGGTAACTAAACTTTTAACACGAAATAGGAACTATTACATGCCGAGAATTAAAAGCTGGAATTGAATCCGGGACGTTTGGATATTGAGTCCAACGATTTACCAATTGGGCTACTGCAACGATAAATGTCTAACCAGGCCGATAAATTTTATACAAAGACAGCAAACAACCTGATGTTATGATCTTAAACTAAGTAACAGAAAATAGCGAAAACCAAAGTTTTTTCAAACTTCATCAAATATTTTTTTCTATATATCAGCCTATTAATGTAATAATAGAATGGGAGTACATGCACTGAGGACAGCGGCAAAATACTGCAAAAGTTAGATGATAAAATGGAGTGGATGCAGATGCCTGTGAAAATGTTGGCGTACGTGTACATTCTCTCTTAGTCTTTTTGAGGCTTTTTTTGCTTGCATAGTAGAAACACAAACTCCGAGAATGAGTGACAGAAAACACAACTGAAACTGGAAAAACCATCAAATGTTGTACCTACCTAAAAAAATCTTTGTTGAAAGGGGAATGAATGGAAGAAGCTAGATTACGTTCAATATATTTAGAGCTAAACGCTGATCAACGAATTATCACCGACTTGATATTTCTTTTTTCTTTTTTGTTATAAAAAATGTTATTTGTTTGCAGGTAGTGTAGGGAGCCTTTCCCTTTTACAGCTGTTGTTAATGCACAGATATAACTTAGATCAATATCAAATAGACCTCTAAATGAAAATACGTAATTCGAGTGCTTTACATTTAGAGTGCGGTTGATTCTGATCAGAAATTGTTGATGGAATACTATACTGTTTTTGTTATATCTTTGCATCATTTGATTGCATTTTAAGCAAAAACTATTTTTCAAAGTGTATTTTCTACAGATCTTTCACTAGGTCCTTGTCTCTTTCTTCGTACGTGCATGCGTGCCAGACAGGTGTATCTTTCCAGTTAATCCAACTTGGAGACATGTTTTGTACGTTTATTTTAACACCTTTTCTGAAGAGATCACGCGGTATGTCTGTCCTTCTGTCTAAATTTTGACATGTCGAAGACGGTACAATCATTCCAGCGGACTTTTGTTTATACTGCCTTCTTCCCCTTTACATTATCTCTCCTCTACGATGGCTGAATATATGTCGCATGTTTGGGAACCTGTGAATCCATCGATCTATTCAAAATTTAGAATTTTTGGCAAATTTGTTATACACACATATATAGTACTAGCAAGAACTGTTTAACAAGATAAACACGAAGGATAACTATGGTATTGAGTATGTGGATGTATTATATTTTAGACACTCAACTCTCAGCTTATTCACTTGAACAAACCAACATTCTCTATACGATAATTTCGATCGAGTCGACCGCTTTTGATGTTGGATTGTTTGTTCGTTTTGTTTCTCTTTGGAGTTAAAAATTACTAATAGTGTTTTCGTAATGCACTGACAGTTGGGAATTTCTGTGTAAATATAACCGTCTTAGATGTTTCCTAGAGCTGTGCATATAATTTACCAGCAATTACATTTCTACAGTAAACATTTTTCACTTCCTAAAACTGTAAGTTATGCCATTTCAAGAGAGAACATTGACTTTAAAGAGATTTTATTGCAAGCCATATTCAACATTCCGCTCCTTTAAGAACTAGCTTAAAAAGGCATCGCGTACCTGCCAGCCTATTAATTTGCAGGTCTACATAAATAAGAGAGTCTGGATACATACGTTGAATCCTGTTAATAGCATCATCAAAATTAAACACAATTAAATATAACCCAAAATTAGAAGACGAAGAAAAAACAAAACAAATCAACATGTAGAGTATAAACAGCTGATGTCGGGTAAATTGTTTGTTCGATTCATTCACAAGAATCAACCGGACTCCTATTTCTTATTAGTGATTATCTAATTGTGGTTTTGTTTGTTTTGTAAACGTGAGCGTAATGCGCTGTCGTCATGCTTCACAAGTTGATTGTATTTTCCATGTTAAACGCAAAGGCAACTGGGAATTTCCATGTAAATATCCGCCGCGAGATATATTTATTGCCGATCTGTTAAAAATGCACAGCTGCAGAAGACTTATGGCAGGTCGTACAAATGCCGAATTATGTACAGTAGAAGTAGGTGAACATTCGACATTAACATCGGAATTTGACTTGATTTTGATGTTAACAGACTACGGAAAATGTGTCCTTATAGAATACATTTCATTCAAGCCTTTTGTTGTAATGTCCTTGTCCAATCTCGGGACGTGGTGATCGGTTTATAAATCAACACATTCTATTTATAGAACCGTAGAACAACAAGTACTGATCTCTGGAGAATAAAGAGGTCGACGAAGATCTTTGCAGTGCATTTCAGGCTTTAGGTGAGTATTCTGAGTTTTTTTATGACATTTTTTTAGGGCCGGCCTTAGGCCGATTGGACCGATTAGGCCCCGTGCTCGCAGTGGCGCCGCGCGTTACTAGTTTTAAAAAATTATCTAAAGATAGAAATTAATTTTAATGGAGGAGAAGAAAAATTTCAGTTCGTTATCATAAAAAGCTTGTTTAGAAGTTTGTTTCCAAATGCCATGCTCCCGGTGGTTCCTACACAAATCGGGAGGTGGAAGGGGCTGGGGGGGGGCTTTAAAATGATCTAAACAGGACTCCGCGTTTGCTAAGGGCGTTCCTGTTTGTATTCTGCAGTTTTACTTTAAAAAATCGTGCTATATTAGCAGTTGAATCTGGTGGAGTTGATAGAGAAATGGTGGGGATTATTCAGGTTAAATTCAAAACTATAGAGCTGGAATTGAACCCGCGACCTTTGGATTTTGAGTCCAACGATTTACCAATTGGGCTACAGCAATGATAAATGACTGATCAGTCCGATAAAGTTTATACAAAGACAGCAATCAACCTGATAGTATGATCTTAAACTAAGTAACAAAAAATAGCGAAAACCAAAAAGGTTTTTTTAAATGTAACAAACATTTTTTTTTCCTTTTGAATACAAAAAGAACTATATATAATTGATTGATTACACATTTTATTAAGTATTGGGCAACGTGCCTGCGAACATTTTGACGTATGTGTACATTCTCTCTTAGTCGTTTTGAGACTATTTTTGCTCGCATAGTAGAAACAAAAGTTCCGAGAATGAGTGACAGAAAACAAAACTGAAACTGGAAAAACCATCAAATGCTATACCTACCTAAAAAAATCTTTGTTGACAGGGAAATGATTGGAAGCAGCTAGATTACGTTCATTCTTTTTAGAGCTAAACGCTGATCAAATAATTATCACCGACTCGATATTTCCTTATTTTGTTATAAAATAATGTTATTTTTGCGGATAGTGTAGTGGGTCGTTCACTTTGCAGTTGTTGATTTCCCTTGAATACAAAAAGAACTTAAAGTATTGTGAATTGAATCCCAAATAGTCCTAAAAGTTTTATCATAAGTCCTGAAGAATGAAGTTCCAAGTGAATTCCAATCGTATTCCAAATATATTAAAATATTACATTTGTTGATGTGCTTGTAGTCTCGATTGTGTCAATGGCTTAGAATTTAACGATGTGTTAACAGCCTTTGAAATATCACAATAATATAATCCAAAATCTCATCGGAATTCACTACAAGTCCAAATTATTGTTTTAGTCCAAAATAATATTGAGTACTTTGTAATTCCAGATAATAGTATTCTGAATAAATCACTTGGCATAATTCAAAAACTGAACGCAGAAATAAGATTCATACAGCTTAGGATGATAAGGCAAGAATGAATAATTCGAATATCAACAAGTTTATATACCCCTCTACCTGACCTAGGTCGCTGTTACTATTTCCCGGAAACACAATGTCAACTTAATGGAAAGTTTCCTTTCTGAAAGTTTATAAGCTTAACATAGACTGTATTTTAAATACAAACTAAAATGTTTATAACTAAGAATGATCTGAATATTTCCTAATCTCTCATAGGCAAATATTAGTGCTGTATTATTTACAAAATAAATGTTGCTTGTTAGGTATACCATTAACTTGATTTTGGACAAAGGTCAGGTACACAGAATATATAAAGTTAACATAGAATCATGAAGAAATGCCAACACACAATACAAATTTTATATACATAACACTAATCCCATTGTTGTAATTGTAACTGTTAGATAAGTTCGATAAATATAATACAAAGACAAGAAAACCCCCAATCTGATGCAAAATATGAAAAGGACTATTGTAAATATTATACAACCATTACAACTGATATTTGTTATAAAATAATAAAGCATTATTATATTGATTGGTGTAATAATGTACAACAATCAGAACAGTTCAATCGTTGTTGTAGAAAGACAGCAGTCAGCCAGCCGGATTGGTATATTATTGTTCTATTAGTGTGAAACTATCGGAGCATCAGTCAACCAGAATGGATTGTGCAAATATTTAATTGGATTTGTGTCATACGTCATACCAAGACAGCAGGCTAAATATTAAACAACTATAAGACTGGTTCTGTAGTTGTCATACAAAGACATGCTTTAGACCAGTGTTCTTAATATAAATAACAGAAAAAGAGTGAAAACGAGCAAGTTTTGTTAAATTCAATAAATGTTGTTGTTGTTGTTGTTGGGCTTAACGCCATTTTTCAGCACACGATAGGCTATTCATGGCGGCCAGTATTAATGGTGGAGGAAGAAACCGGGAAATCACCAAAAAGAACCACCGACCCACGAGAAGCTCCTGGCAAGCTTTCTCACTAAATGAAAGTGAAAATTTAAAAAGAACTTTATCGCTGTGAATCGAATTCTAAATAGGCCAGGGAGATCTATCACAAGTACAAATGTAAAGAGTTCCAGACGAATTTAAGTGAAGTTCCGAATAAATTATAATATTGAACGTGCTGATGTGCCAAATAGCTTCGAATGTGCAAATGTGCCACCATGATATAATCCAACTTGTCCTTCAGTTAATAGTGATTTTGTCCAAGAATTATTAATGAACACTTTAATTCCAGTGAATAATTCAAATAAATAAATCCTCTTAAATAAAAACCTAACATAACGATAAGACCGAATCAACTTCTGAGGTTAAGATATGAATGAATAATCCTGAAAGAAAGACTGTATAATTAATCCACTAGAAATAGGTCGCAAGTATCATTAACAGAAAATTACTCCTTAATCTATACGGGAAGTTGGTTTTGGCATTTGCTAAGGTCATAATCAAGAATGGATATTTATAATCTTAATACATAACTTACAGTGATAGACAAATATTAGCTAAGTATTATGTAGTTTACAAAATAATATCAGTAGTCACTAGCCTAGTCCATTACAATATATAATAATATCACTAGTCACTAAGTAGTCCATTGCGATCTATAATCATGAACAAAAAAAAACACACACACAATACACATTAAATATACATTACATCAAGTGGACTGTTTTAATCTTTGTAACTATCAAACTTCTGCGATAGTATTCATGCAAAGAGAGATATCATCCTATACGTATTGTTTTAATAACATGCAAACATGCATACCGTATACTTAATGCAGCCTTTGGGCAGGTCCGTTCGTTGTCTTAGAAAGAATAGCAATCAGCTTTGGCGGATCGTCATGACATAATCTATAGTCCGACGCTACATTCCCGTTTGTTTGTACCACCTACCGATTTCAATAACTAAAACGTTTAATGTGACCAAAAGTGCACAGAACTAAGTCAATTGAACCATTGATTTATAATTTCTAACCTGACTGACCAGAATGACAGTAATACTGACATCCTTTTGAACCTTCATGCTTAGCGGACTTTCCGTACTAACACGGCGCCATATTCTGTACACTATGGGGCAGTTTATTTCCATCCGAAAACATAGTGACGTAATTCATCCTATTTGGTAACTGCCGGATAATTCAGTAAATTGCCATAACGTTGAGTTTGGAATTATATTCCTTTGTACACAAGAACATATTAATGAAACCGCTTGTTAAATCCAAGTGAAAGTCAAATTTTTTGTTGTCATTCTTTTTCTTTGCTTGATTCGACACTGTAAATATCGGAAGCATACACTCCTTTGCTGAAAATCGACTTGTCCAGGAACTAGAAATGGGTATCCAGTATGTCCGTCTATTACATTGAAAACTTCCGTTAAGCATGAAATGCGCAGACGATGACGTTGTTATGGCCATTCTACTCACAGTCAGGTTAGATACTATAAATCAATGAATGAATTGACTGACTAGGTTCTTTGGACTTTTTATCAAATTAAAGGTTTCCGTTATTGCAATCGGTGGGGGGGGGCGGTTACAAACCATCGGGTTAATTGACTCGGACTATATACATTATATCGGTCACATAGTGGAGAGTGGTCTTACATAAATTTTAACTAGTCTGGGGGTCTGTTGTAATTTTCTTAAATTATCAGAAAAGTCCTACAATTATCGTTCAACGAGCCCAATCAATATTATGTTATTAAGTTCTATTAAAATCAGATATCAATTAATCTAGACAGATCTTTGTTTTACATGTATTATTCAGGAGTTGGACCAGACTTATTTTTGTATATAAACAGACTTCATCACAATTATGAGAATTATGCAACAGTTGTAACTTTCATTAAACGTTAATAACTTAATTAGATAATGAATAAAAAGAGTACGATTATCAGACTGTGTTCTTAAATGAAGTAACACGATAGAGCAAACACGATTAAGTGTTGAAAAATTCATCAAATGTATTTCCTTAGAATACAAATTTAAAATACAAAATAAACCTTACATTATTGAGAACAAAATTCAAATAGTCCTACAAGTTTTATCACAAGTCCAAATGTGTAAAGTTCCTACTGAATTCCAGTGGTATTCCAAAATAAGTTCCATTTTTGAATGTGTTGCTGTGCCTGTTGTCTTGAACGTGGCACTGTGCCAATGGCGTGAAATGTGATGATGAACTAAGAATCAATTTATGCATTACAATAATATAATAAAATTGTTCTTGTCTAAATTCACTATAATTCCAACTTATTGTTCCAATCAAAGAATATTATTGATGAGCACTTTGATTTCCAGTGAATAAGAATTTTAATAGGAAATCTCACCCAAGTGAAAATAATAAATACAACATAAAACATGATTCTGCTTCAGATGTGCAATGCAAAAATTAATAATTTCTCAAGGAAACAAGATTATAAACCCCTATGTTTAACCATGGTTTTAATGGCCATTTTCTGAAAATATTATTTTACTTAATGTATTTTTACATTTTCTAACATTCTAAGATGTCAACAGAATAAGCTCTTGCGATAAAATCATAATGAAGAACACAACTTATGATAGACTCGGTTTATGATGGGGATGTTCAATTTCCTAGAGCTAAACCCAAATAAACATGTTTGCCTCTATGAACAAAGATATAACCTATACTCATTAGGAAATATTAGCTATGTATTATTTATTTGCAAAATAAAAGTTACTGGTCAGAAACGGAATGAACATTATTTTGGAAAAGGTCAGGTCCAAAGTACATTTTTACAGACAAAAGCAAAGACAATTCAAACATGAAAGAACATTTTAACAAATCAAGTGTCAAAATACTGTCACAGTTTAAAGTGTTTTCATTTAGTTAAGTTTTTAGATACAATTATTTCTTAGGCATTGGACATGTTTGCTCCATTAACTCGTCACGATTTTACACTATGTACCCTACTACACGATACGTGTCTAGATAGATAATAGTATCGTGTTTTGGGAATTACGCTTTATTGTAAACAATGAACGCTCGTGTAGCAGGCATGCAGTACTGCAACAAATCTGATAAATACTTGTGTTAAGTTATCTTGATTCGCAAATCATGTGGTTCAGACCACAACCCGTGCTCTCTAGGGTATTTACAAATATCATGCAAAGGCTTATTAAGGCCAAGGTCTATTCTGTTTCCTTCAGAGTCAGTCAAAGTACTTAATTGGAAAAACAATGCAACTGAAGAAGGCAGGTTTGGAGAGAAAAACAAGAGCATAAGAGTCAAATTGTCTAAGACGATGAAGAAAGACTTATTTTTTCGTTGTAAAAATGGGTTCCCACACCCACACCGCCTGCTTTGGAATTTTTTCCGTTTTACTTTTTGAGTAAAATAATGTTTGGATTTATAGTACAAATCATACAGATCATGTAAATAACTGGTATCCCTGCATGCAAGTGATTAGTCATAAAAATATGTTATCTATATCTGGTGATAACAATTGTAATATATATAGTTATATTTTTACATCGTGAATATCTTAAAAATGTACTTTATTATTTCTGCTAATCAGAATTACATGGGTTCCAAATATTGGTCAACAACACCGAATGTCCTGCAGTTTAAATTTCATTTCTAACACAAATCAATTCCACAGAGAATCAATTCCAAACCGATATGAATTTGATATTCTCAAAGAGAATTCCTACTTCTTCTGGGGAGTTTTAGCTAAACTAATTTCGTATTTTGTCCACCTTTTGATTCCAAACTGTCAGTGACAGAACCAAAAGGCATGTGCTTATTTCAAAGCCAGTCCCTCCAGTTACGTCGTATGGAATTGACCTATCTAATAACTCCAGTTCATCACAACTAAGAAACAGAATCCACTCGGCTCTAGAGAAAAACAAAATCTCTCCGTTCAACATCAAGTGTAGCACCTTAAATTTCAATTATCATTGGATGAAAATGAGATTTCTTTTCAAACAAACGACTTAGGTTTCGATACATTACCAAATTCAAAGGTTACTGGGCCGTACTATGTGCACAAAAATACCGTTACTTTGCACTTGCATAGCTGTGCTTATGTACTTAGTTTGGAATGTAGCAGAAAAACACTTACTTTGTTTATTGTAAAGTGTTGCTTGTATTGTTCAACCTTGTGTAGAAAAGCAAAATGAGTATATTATAAAAAGTTTGTTATTTTGTTATGGGCCAATATGAACATGTTTTATCTCTGGAACCATACTGCATTCCTACAGTCGTAAAGAAAAGCTTAGAAACACTTAACTCGATCATATATTCCCATACAAGTGCAGTAACGTATAAATATAATAGAGACATTTAGTTCAATGGTCAGAAATTAATCATATCCGGATTAAACAAAATGAAAGAAAACTATTTCCTATGTATATAGTTACCAATTCTCTTTATAATAATTGTTACGACTCTAAGGGCGTAATAATGTAACATAAAGTGAAGCCACCAACTTAAGTGACACTCAAGAAAAAATTTATTTCCCAATACAAAGAGAAAGTTCAAAAGACACAGTTTTATCAATTGAGTACTAAGTGGAAATAAAGCTTGACTACTTGCTTCTGATTTGTAACAGAAAGAACTTGTTAATACAATTATACATTGTATTTGTTGAAAACAATACATTATTTAGAGGTTAAAAACCGTGCAAAGAAAATTCTAGGTTTCTCTCTCCACACAAAAAGACAAACACACCCCACCACCACCATCGCCACCATCACCACAACTTGCAGAAAAAAAATGATTTGCCCCAATGCGTCAACCATATCCGTGCATAATCTTTGTTAATATTAAGTACCAAATCGTACTCACAGTGGCGTAATAAAGGCAAATGATGCCCTTGGCCCAGTAGCGTAAACGGCGTCCAGGGCAACAATAATGGCCCAAAGGGTCAGAATACGAGACCCGAAGAGTTTTTGAGAGTTGGCTAATACCTCCTCTCGCAGCTAGGAGCGCTAAGTTCCCCCAGCGAGTCCATAGCCGCCAAAGAAAGTCCTGCAATCGAATGTCATTTGATGGCTTTTCCTGTTTTCTCATCCATCTCCTCGTTAACACTCATCTGGATACTCATTTGTGCTGTAGGACTGGTTGGCAACATCATACAAAACATGCTTTACTCCAGCTTCACTGGAGGACACGCTGGTTGAGTGGTCTATATTGTTCCCCTGGACATATCACACATCTCATCCCCGGCCACGTGGATTCGAGCCCCGGTTCGACCAACATGGGTGTGCAAGAAAGCGTTTTCAGTAGTTTACGGTGTGTCAGTATTTCTTCCCGGGACTTTTCTCAGTGCTCCTCCACCACAAACGTATACTGGCAACCAAGCATAGCTTATCATGCGCCGCGAAATGCCAGTAAACCACCCCTATGTTTCAATAGTTCAACAATAGATGTGCTGTTTATATAGCCTACATTAGACTAAACAGTTGCCATCCTTATTCCTACAAGCCAATAAACTTGTTATGTTGTCCTTCATTTCATTTGTCTGGAATGAGATAGAAGCCTAGAATTCCGAAATATGATTAAGTTGAAGTATGTTTCTTTATCAAAAATATTAATATTGAAGAATTTATTTAGATAGCTTCGTTTTGTTCAATATACTTATTATCCCTTTAATCAAATTAGGCAAATTCGGTATTCCAGGCTTCCGTCGCATTCCAGACAACTGAAATGTAAGCCAGCATAACTTGCCGGTGTGAGACTTTGAATTTACTAGAAACAACATTTTAAATTTAATTTGTAGAAAGGTTTCAGTATGGGCTGCCAGTTGTAAGAGGTATTCCTGAAAAACTGACTTCTCTTCGTCAATATCTTATCTTGTATTTCTCTTGCCACCCTCTACGGATGCCATTTGACTGGATTATGTCTCACTCTCTCTACTTTTTCTGGCCTTATACGTTCTTTCCGTGTGTGATCCCCTGGCCATGTGGCAAAATATCAGTGTGCTGAAACATCTCCAGGATGGAGTAATAACATTGTTGATTAGAAATAACATTAACGAATTCGATTTGGAACGATTATTTACAGCGCACCAACACAAGCAGGTAATTTGTACAGATGCAGTTAGAGTCAGCGGCCTTACATAAAGACACCCCAAACTAACAATAGGGTTGACACAGATCCCCAATAATAAGATAAAAAAAATGTAATCAACATTTCCTTTATCTTGCGATTCACTTAGTGAATAATAACGTTAAACAGTCTTCACAAGGAAGTAAAATATAGATAATACTGGCTAAAGAATGTGCAGCTTGTGGTGGGGTTGGCTGGTTGTCGAATTGTACCTTTGTGTCCGCTTTATTGGGTTTTCGTTATCTAGAGGATGATGGACAAAGTGTCATTACCCGGATCGAGTAAATATTAATATAAAGTATGAAACTTGTAGGTGGAATAAAGAGACTTGGACAGATATATAAACAGAATAACAATAGCCCGGGTACATGAAGACAACAATTTGATCAATTATGTAAACAATTGTGATAATACTCTATATTAGGGACATACAATTCTTCTTTAAATAAATCATTCTGCGAATTATAAACACAAATATACGTATATAAATAGCCGATCTGTTTCAAATGATAGAATTAGTTCATCCTAAAACAGAGTGAATAGAAGAGCACAACTTCATAACCTGCTTATTTCTGGTTCATTCAAACTTCACTGTGGCTGTTCTTCTTGGTCCTTTTCGCTCTTCTTTTCCATTGTCCATCCTTTCTATTATCTTGCCTCTTTGCCTCTTTTGGCCCTTGAGCTTTGTGTGGGTAGTTGGATACGTAGGTACGTAGATAAGTATAATTGGAAAAGTACGTTCGTGGATACGTAATTGAAGCTACTTCCCTTTAAAATAAACAGAGAAACAAACTAAACCTCCGGTCAGATATCCTACTGGGAATAATCATTACTCCCCTTTCCTTACGTCAGATATCGTCCTATCGGAAATCAAACAGATATCAAAGGCTATCTGGTTAAGCCAAATATGGCAGACAATAATCAAACCTAATTGAATAAGAATGTATTTTCTAACGGCTATTTCAACACTGGCTCACATCAACATCACATGAGACAAAAGTTCCTCTCTCGTCTCAATTACACAAATAAATGAATAAAATTCATTACATGGCTTAGCTACGTTATTTCCAGCAAATACACACACTCAAGTCTCTACCATATGTGAAATCATCTAAGGTTGGTGAATTCACAGGGATTCTCATAGCTCATATCAACTAAGGTAAGGCATGAAATTCTTAGAATCTGATTCCTACAACAAACAAGACGACAAAATCAAACAATTCATCAAACTTTTATAAAGATCATTTCATTGATTCATATAGACGAACTCAACGCCGTTGTACTAATTTCAAGAATATTAATTTACTAATTTAAACAAATAAATTCATACAAATTTAAGCAAGTATATCCAAGCATATCTTTATATTGGTATCAACGGATTACATGAGACTGGCGCAAATACACTTGGGTTTCAAACTTTGTTCGATTTACCGCCAGAATTGTGTCCGTCGACTTAACAGACATCCGGTTGCTTCGATAATTGTTTTACGAGAGAATTCCTTCAAAATTCAAACTCGGCGTCTCCTATATTTTATCTCTTGCAGAAAAAAGTAGACTATATTTTTGCGATGAGGCATATTAAAGCCAAACAATTTTGTATGGGAACCACGCTCCTAGTTTAGCGTAACAGATTAAATATATACACCGCCTTTTATAACTAGGCTCGAAATGATAACATCATCCGCAATTAACACAAGGTAACTAACTTTGTGAGGTCACAATCTGATTCCGTTACAATTTGTCGATGCTGCCTACTACTTTAGTCACCCATAACTTAAAACACCTTAAAAAATACATTTCATAGTTTTTTTTCCCAAATGCCATTTAATAACCTTACTAGTTTTGAATGGCCCTCCTCCTGCCCAAATCTGGATAAAACTGGTTTTCTGTCTGCTTTCCGCATTCTAAACCTCGCATATGCACAGCATTTATGGTATTGTGATGATTTTGGTTTGGGAGATTTTCACAGAGAGAGAGAGAGAGAGAGAGAGAGAGAGAGAGAGAGAGAGAGAGAGAGAGAGAGAGAGAGAGAGAGAGAGAGAGCACTAAGGGGTGGTGGTGGGTCGGAGTTCAGATATGCATATTGGCCACTGCTATTCAAAAAACACGTTACATGATAACTGTTTGTCTTGTGCATATGACTCACGTAGAAACTTCACCTAACTATGATTTATATTTCTTTCAGTTAAAAGCTTTCTAGTGGAAGATATGTCCCGAGTGTCAGTCTGTGTTGTTATTATCCTTCAATTTGGTGCTGTTCTTGGTAGGTAAATAATTTATGTTTGTCAACAGTCTTTACTTATATTAGTTTAAGCTACTTTCGGGCTCTGCCATAATACACATATAAGATTACTAAACATGATATAATGTTGTATTTGTTATCACCACACTGAGGAAAAGGTCGATAATATTGTGATACGATAAATTTGCCTATCCGTTCATAAGTCTGTCCGTCCAAACATCATTAACCTCTGCTCTATATCTAATTCGCTAAGTGATAATTTAACATTCTTGGTGGAACATAATGACTTGCTCCTTCTCCTAAGATTCGTGTGTGTGTTTTATAAGTAAGCAGTAGTAAAATTTTAAAAACATTGGAATTTTCAAACATTTGTGCAAACTTGTATGGTTGTTATTAATGGAAAGTACATAATATATTTGACGGATTTCAGCTTCCGACATCACTGTCAGGTCGTTAATATACATGGTCGTGAAATCCACGTTCATTTGACAAAGTGAGTCTAAAAAGTCGTTATTCTTAGTATTGTACATGTTTAAGAATTGTACGTCACTAACGCAGCAACAGAGTTTATGACAGTCGGGCACTTTTGTTTACTACAGCTTCTGTGTAATAAGAGGTTTTGCCTTTGAAATCCTAGACTTGCGTCTAAAGAAAATAACATGCCTAAATGTCATTAACTATCTTATTTCTCGTTCATCTACTAAATATCACTTAATTTGGATATAGTTATTACGCACGTTATCAAAGAGAGACGAGCAAGGAATAGATAAATAACGTGAAATAAATCAAATATGTGCAAGGTTTTCTGATATCTAAACGTGTTGTAGATATCGATGGTTGTCTATGGCATGCAGGAACCCATTCAGATGCGACAGGTTCAAATGTTAGTGTGATAGGATGATAATGCTTATAACATCCGATAAACATTGCGCAACAAAAGTAGAGAAAAGATGTTAAGAAAACTCGGAAGATACAGAAAAATAAATCGAGTCACAAAGAGGATTATAAGAAACAGAGCGATCAAAAATAAGGAAGTATGCAAAGGTTTTGGAAATAAATGGAAAGAAGTAAACGAGATATAAGATAGTAAATTGTGTATAGATCATCATTTATTTGTATGAAACCCTGTGACAGTTAAAAAACCGATTTTTGCTTAAATGAAAATAATTTTAAAAAGGTGCACTTTCCACTTGTTCTTCGTTTTCAAACTCTAATTAACGACATGGACAACACGCAAATATTTAAAGAGATGAGGCTATGTTACACTTAAAACAACCATTCAAAAAACAACCATTTCAAAATACAAGCTGTCAAACATTCCACAGAGCTACGCTTTAGGAGTTGATAGTGATTACTATGTTAACCGATACGCAGTGCACTGTGATTTCTAAATTTGCCTTAATTATTTAATTTCGACATTACCTATAACATCTGGTTCTGGAATTTCCTACTTATCGTCATCATCATCAGTCCATAGTCTAGTAGACTCTTGGGGCACCTCGCATGACCGATTAATCCCTTTCATTCCTTCTCATCTGTTTTCCGTCTTTCTCAGTGAGTCGCTCATTATCAAGCCTGTCCACTTTAGAAAGTTGTCTTCCCACATCTTTCTCTGCCTGCCTCTCTTTCTTCTTCCTTGTACAGTGCCTGCAGGATTGTCTTGGCAAGTCCTGATGATCGTGAGACATGTCCATACCACTGCAGTTTACTTTTTTTCACTGTGTCAGGAGGTCTTCATAAGGCCTAAAGGCTTGTCTGATCCTTTGCCGTATTTGTTCATTAGTGACACAGTCTTTGTATGAGACGCCGAGGATATTTCGCAAGCATCTCATATCTGTCGCTTGTATCATTTTCTCTAAGTCAGTTGTTATGGTCCATGATTCATAGGCGTAGAGAAGTATGGAGATCATCAGTGAGTGCGTCAGTCTCACCTTTGAACTGAGTGCGTTGTTCTTATCGATCCAGATGGGCTTCAGTTTTGTCAGCGTTGCTGTTGTCTAAAATCCTGGAGAATATCTCAGGCTTCGATCCTACATCTGCTACAATTCCCCAAAATACTTGAAGCTGTGGACTGATTCTAGTTTCGTACCTTGGACCTTGATGTCAGTATTGATGCCCTTGGTGTTGCTGGTCAACATTTTGGATCTTCTCTGCACTGATTTCCATGCCGTAGGCTGTGGAGATTTTGCCAATGCTCTCTCTCTCTCTGTATATATATATATATATATATATATATATATATATATATATATATATATATATATATATATATATATATATATATATATATATATATATATAGGTGTGCGTATGTGTGTGTGTATATTTATATACTAGCTCCAGCTACCAACAAGAAGTGGCTGATCATCGTCATTCCGTCACTTCTATTCTCAGATCTCTTTCGCAGCTGTAAGTTTGTACTGTTTATATATATATATATATATATATATATATATATATATATATATATATATATATATATATATATATATATATATATATAAGCTATTTCTTGCTTATTTCCATGCGATTTCATCAATGTCGTCGGAAAAACGTAAGTTTATGAATGTTCCTCCTCCTATGCTGAAAGACACTTCATGCTTTTCTAGCACGACAGCTATAATTCTCTCCAGAAAGATGTTGAATTTGGTGGGAGAGAGCACACAGCCTTGTCTCGACTCAGACTGTAGTTCTTAACTAGTCCCCTATGCTTCCGTTGAAGTATATTGCACTGGTGGCCTTTTCATATAGGTGCTCTATTACTGTGATGAGGATGAAATTGATTTTGTACAGTCTCATGTCTCTCCCGCAAGGCTGCATGCCATACTCTGTCAATTACCTTCTTGAAATCCACGAAGGCGTGTTACAGATCTTGCTATTGTTATAGGTACATCGTACACAATATCCTGAGTTTGAAGATGTTATCTGTTGTGCTTCGCCTTACCCTGAAACCTGCCTGCTCTTAGGCAATGATCTTTTGACCATGTGGTTTTAGTCGCTTTAGCAGTATCCTCAGCGAGATTTTTTGATGGCTTTTCTAAGACTGATTTATAGTAGTTTTCACACTGTTGTAAGTTGCCTTTCTTGGGGAGTGTGACGATCAGTGATTGCGTCCAATGCGATGGCCATTCTCCTGTTAGCCAGATCTTCTTGCAGATGTTTGTGACGGCGCTAATCAGTGCTTATCCTCCTGTTTTGACCAGTCTTGCTGAGATGTTGTCGACTCCTGCTGACTTTCACTTTTTCAACAATCTCTCTGCTGCTTCTACGTATTCCCGTAGGATAGCATTGTTATCGTTGTTAGTTGCTGGGGGGACGTTCAGTACCTCTGGATCTATTGTAGGTTGGTGGTTGTAAAGTTCTGTAAAGTACTCTATCTATTATTTCAGAATGTCTTCTATGAGGCAGTTTCCAGTTTTTGTCCTGTTGGAGATAACTCGCCGTTGTTTTGTGCTTGTTAGATCTTTGACCTGCTTCTTACGCATTCTTGATATTGTTCCTTTCCAAGGTTTTCGCTATGTCTTTGGACTGGGTTTTTTTTGTTTTTGTATCCAGTTCTCTTTGGCTTTTTCATTCCTTTTCTTGACTTCAAGGTTGACTGCCTTGTACTGCTCTGTCCCTTCTGTATCCTTCAGCTCTTTCCTCTTGTCACACAGATTCAAGTCTTAAGCTGTGACCCAGGGCTTCTTGACTGGACGATGTCTACCAAAGATCTCGCTGGCTGTTTCGGTTGTTTCTTTATTTAAAGTGGTGATCAACGTATCCATCTCTTTATTATCAGCGTCGACGATGGTGAGCGGGCACATTTCTCACCAATCTTGGCTTGTAAAGCTTCTGCAACTTATGGATGCTTCAGTTTCTTGAGATTAAACTTTATTCTTGTTTGGTTATCTTTATTGACAGTCTTTAGCTGTAACATGAAGGTCCACATCAGCAGATCATGGCCGCTTCCAGTGAAAGAGCTTCGAGTCTTGGCGATGATTGCACTTGACTGTATGCGTCTTTTTACCAAGATGTAGTCGATCTGACTGTGAAGTTCTTCACTTGGACTATGTCATATCCATCATCTGGATACTTTATGTTGGACAAAAATGTTTGCCAGCATAACGTCGTTGACATTAGCGAATTCCAGGATCCTCAGACCTTTCTTGTTGGTCATTGCATTGCAGCAACGTCCACATGTTCCTTTCCAGTTCGTGCAAGCGTCCTCGTCTATCGTAGCATTCCAATCGCCTTGTTCAACTAGAATGTTTTTCTTCGGTGCTTTATCCACAACATCTCATAGAAGTCTTCCACATCTGCGCCATTATAGTCTGATGATGGTATACTGGTTATGTTGAATGGAGTTTCCTTGAGGCAGATGGTGATGAGCCAGCTGGAGACTGGCCGACAGTCTATGACAGTAATCACGCTGTCCTTGAGGACAATGAATCATGGTTGTTCTCTATGCCATTAAAGTACATTTTGTAGCCTTCCAAAGTAGTTGTTTCTCCAATGTTCTTCCATCGTACTTCATCCGGTGGCCTAACGGTTAGAGCGTCTGCCTCGGATGCGGCAGGTAGTGGGTTCAATCCCAGGTCGAGTTATACCAAAGACTTACATAATTTGTACTAACAGCTGCCTCGCTTAACGCTCATCATTAAGAGGTTAGTGTTAGGACTGGCGGGCCTGGTGTCAGGATAATGTGACTGGGTGGGACATCATGCTACATGTCTGCGGCATGATGTCCCAGTGCTAAACATCACTATAAACTGCCACACTGCAGACATCGTAATCATATGACTGAAAAATTGTTAAAGCTACGTTAAAAATTATAAACACACACCACGCCATCGTACCTCACAGAGTCCTATAATGTTTCAGCGGTATCTGTTCATTTCATATTTAAGCTCCTATAGCTTTCCTGCTGCTCTATGTGTTCTCACATTCCAGGTGCCAATGGTAATATTGTTCCTGGCACGAATCGTGCTGCTCTGAGCACCAGTCGCATACTTTCCGCCTCCGGCCTGGTGCCTGATGGAAGGCTCGGCCCTTGTTGATCCGGGCAACGACCAAGCTGGTATGGGATGAGTAGTGATTGTCATTTTTCATGTAGTATGTCTAGGACAGCTGATGTCTGGCGGAGCCCAACCCTTTCCAGGTCTGACCACAGCAGATTTCCTCCAACTAGGTGGCTCGTCCTGGTCACGAACATGCAGCCATTGAGCTTTTGACAGCCCTTCCACTTGGCCGTTGACTTCGTCTCAGAAGTTTTTCCGCTCAGTGATGCCGTGTTCACATTACACTATGTATCCATAGCTGGATCCTACAAGTTTTGTTTGTAAAATCTATATGCATATTTTATTGCAGTCTTCAAAGTCGACAAATCTATTCGGAATGATGTAAACCTTATCATGTTGCACATGTTTTGAATGTATCTAACAACAACATAGATCTGAAATAGTTAAAATAACATCTCGAGTCTCTTTGTTCTTGCAGAGTAAGTATTCGTTGTCATGCAGGTGGAAGTCATCGACATTGTTGTCTTTCATTCTAAGCGCAAATTTTAGATTTGTCTATAGATTTACCATTATGTGGTATCAATTTAGTTACGTCCTTCGTCCTTTCTACAGATTTAAGGACATGATATACACTTTTACTCATATATGTAGAGTTATGTACTTGAAGTTTATTGGACTAGCGGATTTCGGATTTTGCTTTGATTCCTTAACAGCTTCACGTGTTCCCCTTCCTTTCTTGCTCCATTAGTAACAGAACAGGAAAGTTTATGGGATGGTCCTTTTGACCGTCAACTATCGTCCGTCCTTGGTTAGGACAAGCAAGTTTCTCATGGCTGCTGTACCAAAACATCCTTTATAACTGTCATAATACATCATACACAGCTTCATCCCAAGGCCTAGCTTGTCATAACTGAAAACATTGTTGCTAACATATAGACCTTTTTTCGTTACTATTTTTAGCATGTCAAACCTATCTCATAACCGCGTCCAGTACAGTCATGCGCATTTTGACGTAGGGCAACTTCAGTGATCTACACGGCTTTTATGAACATTATAGATCGCCACAGGTAGTAAATAGTAATATGACAGCCCATTGTTGTGGTGTTGGTTATAACAGTTTTAATAAAATGATATATGTATCTGAGTTCACCTATTTTATTATTAAGTTCTGTTTATTTAAACAAATACGTATCTTTTCGTGTTTCCGCCTGATGACTCTCTCCTTAACTCTTTCTCTCCTGACTGCATCGTAATTAAAAATCTGATAATAAACAATCAAACAAGCTGTTAACAATTAACACAACAATATGCACATAAACCACACACCAAACAATATGCACATAAACCACACACCAAACAATCAGATTTATCTGTCTTGCCTGTGATATAAATCAATTAAATGGGAATAAAAGTGAATCCCCAAAACTATATATAATACCCTTGGGCAATTGTGAACAATCTCTCTCTCTCTCTCTCTCTCTCTCTCTCTCTCTCTCTCTCTCTCTCTCTCTCTCTCTCTCTCTCTCTCTCTCTCTCTCTCTCTCTCTCACACACACACACACATGTTCCTAACTGCTTGAATAAACATGGAGAATAATGGCGATTTAACTTACCCTGCCATGCAGGTACAATGGCCAGTTACAACTGTACCATTAGCTCTTAGTAAAGTGACCCACACCTCGTGGGGCTTATCAGAGAGAGCATGTTGTCGGCATATCTTGGCCTTGACTATGCTGCGCTTCGCTCACCTGTGTCTTTTATGTAATAGGTGTGCACCCTTGTAAAACTGATTATAGGCTTCAAGAGATTTGAAAACCTTCAAGTTTTCACGAGTATATAGTCAACTGATTTGGCCAAAACATATTATGGCCACCTGGTAACATCATCTACCCACCCCTCTTCTTTCAACAATGGATTTTCCAACTTTGTAAGTCCTATCTGATGCAGTTTGTGTTCGTATCTACTTTTCTCTGTATTAGGAATGATTTTCAACAACTATTTCTGTAAATGGTGTGCAAATGTCAAACCTTTAAGTCTTTGTCAGAAACTGTCTACACGAACATACACACGGTAAATGACGAACTCTTAAAAGTTACCCTACGCTGATTGCGCATGCGTTAAACATTGACGTGAAAACCCATATTAAACTTCCGGAGAAAGGTCTATACTGTTCCTGTAAATCTCACTGGAGATTTTGCAGCTTTAGGCATCTTTCATAGGTCTTTTCTGTAATGTGTTTTCGTTCACTGGAAACATTTTCTCTGTTGGTCTGCTTCTGATAAATCGAAAGTATGATTTATGTTGAACTCACTAATGCCATTAAGTTTATATAATTTGACTTTCGGTGGCGGGGACACCGAGGGGCCTAGTGGTCTAAAGCGCTGACCGCATTCTCACCTCTGTCTGCGTGGGTTCGAGTATAAGATTCGGCGAAAGTGAATATGTGAAAATGCTTGGCAGTAGCTTCTCGTGGGTCGGTGGTTCTTTCCGCGGATTTCCCAATTTCATCCTCCATCATTAATACTAGCCGCCATGTATAGCCTATTGTGTGCTAAAAAATGGCGTTAAGCCCCAGAACAACAACATTTGACTTTCGCGGATAGAACCCAAAAGGACAGAACAACTATGTAACGGATTTTATTGTATGTTGCTGCATTTTAACAATGTAATTCTTGAGCGTGAATAAATTTGTTTATAATATTGCGTTCAATGTTGATGTCTTTTTTATACTTCCTACTGCATTACACTTTCATCCAGAGTTTACAAGAACCAGAAGTACAATTAAACACAGATATGTTTTTATCTTCTTGTTACTTTAATCTCACCTTGTAATCGTTTGTGCGAGTTTTCTTTGTGATACTTATTTATCAGTGTCATATATCCCAGCTGAGTTTTGGTTCTAAATTTCCTTTATACATTTAGCAAATTTCTTCTTCATAATTTTGCTGTGCATTTGTTTTAAAATGTTAGTCACATGCATATCTTGCCATCCACAAACACTTTCATTTAAACGATTCATCCCGAACAATGCAATAAGCCATCGAATAACCGCGATAATACCGCTCCGGCGTCTTAAATGATCAGAGCGAACGACTTGCATGCGGGAGGTTGCGCGTCGAATCATATCACCGACTTATAAAAATGGCACAAGTATCTGCTTAGCATTAAGAGGTTAATGTGTGGACTGGTCTGGCTGGTATCATGATAATGTAACATCACTATAAACTGCCATCTGTAGACATAGCGATATGACTGGAAAAAGGTTAAAGCTACGTTAAAATCCAAATCACACTAACAAGCTATAATTAGTTTTACACTTGTATGAGCACTAATTGTACTATTTTGTTTTGTTTTGTTTTTTGTATTTTGCATTTTGTTCCATTTTTCTATTTTTTCACTTTTATTCTCAATTCTTTTTCGCAGCTGTAACATTGTACAGTTTATATATATATATATATATATATATATATATATATATATATATATATATATATATATATATATATATATAATATATATATATATATATATATATATATATATACTATAGCTCCAGCAGCAGTCAAAAAGGGGCTAATCATCATCATGAAATGTTACTACACTGGTTATTTTGCCTTATCTCTCAATATAAATACAAGATAAATATTAAATATTTTTTAAAAAATCTCTTAAATTCAGTTCATATTACATGCAGTTAATTAAAGGCTATATGGTGTTTGCTGCGTATGCTGATATTTGAATCATATTTAGCTGGAGGTGTTGGCAGTCTCTCTGGTAAGGTTACGACCAGTGTTTAGAAAATAATACTAAAAGACCTAATTTTGAATATATAAATACGGCTTCTGTTATGACGGAAAACACAACCAGTGTAAGGTAATTTTTGACATAAGACAACATGCTTAATTAAATCCCTATGCCATCTGACCTTTTCAAACCCAGTTGTTATATTCTTGTTTGTGCAATAGCATTGTCATGTATAGATATTGTTTATACAGAATGAAAATTAAATATACTTAAATAAAAAAATTAAATATTAATTTAAAAAGTTTAATATACTTAAATAAAATTAAATTCACGCAAAACATATTGGATGACTGCGGACAGCATGTCAGTTGCAGAGCTTGATTGCACCATATTTGTGTGTTAAAATTACAGGTACTTTAAATAAAGATTCAGTGTATCTGCCATGTTTGCCATGTTTAAATTGAAATTTTAAATTTTTTACACAATTTTAAGATATGCAGAGTGTGCAGTGATGTATGATAATTTTAAAATTTCAGCTTTGTCATGGACAAGCAATTCTTCACATCTTAATGCATGTGAACACAATGACGTTGAATTGAGATGGGACTACAAGACAGAACCTGGAGAGTATGTCAAGGCAAAAACATGGTTCACTGGTATGAATAAAACCGCGAAACGATTAGCTTACTGGAAAGACACGGATGGCGTTACCGTAGAATCTGATTATATTAACAGAATTAAAATGCTTGGAAATGACAGCTTTGTTCTTAAAGATGTAAAAGCGAGAGACGAGGGTCCGTACACTATGATTGCCTCAATGCCGCATAGTTCAGAGCCTGATCCAAGGAAAACTTTCAACCTTACTATTTATAGTAAGTTTACTTCAATAGCTATTGGCACACATCTTTCATGGTGGATGCTGCCAAAAGTTCTGATACAAATATTATTATTATTATTATTATTATTATTATTATTATTATTATTATTATTATTATTATTATTATTATTATTATTATTATTATTATTATTATGGCCTTTAATGAAAATGACTATCCATTGCTCACTTTCATGTTATCGGACCTCATTTTACAAGCTTATATCCAGAAAGTTTGTCTTACGATACTGGCTGCCAAAATAATCCTGAATTATGGAATAGGTTGGGATCTATGTTATTTTGAGTTTGTTGTGCATTGCTCCCATGCACCAGCTTTAATTGATACAATCTCTACGTCTGTTTCCAGTCCTTCCTAAATTTTATGGTCATGCCCCTGCATGTATTTGATTATATTTCTTCATCTCTATAAAACGTTCAGTGGTAATGTATTTCGGTCATCAGCCTGTAAGGTCGTTATTTAATTGATCCTGTGGTAAGTCTGGAAGTTGCAGCCCCACATAGTCGATTTCTTGTTTTCATCAATTGTTTCTGCCATATGATAATAACATTGTTATTTTGACCTCTTTTTATGTGAGATATCTTCCAATGCATTTGTCATGATAGTTTACGAGTGATCAGGTAAGCATGCGTCTCTTATTCTTTCACACTATACTTATGATTCTTAGCATGCAATATGTTATGTGCATATTTCAACTCATCAATCAAGAGATTTTACTCCTCCCCTGCTATTATTAGTCTCTTCGTATTTTTCTTCTTCTCACATATTTTGAACTACCTACCACTTTCAACACTAGATATACCGCTCCGGTGCCCTAGTGGTTAGAGCGTCCGCCTCGGATGCGGGAAGTCGTGGGTTCGATCCTCGGTCGAGTCATACCAGAGACTTACAAAAATGGTACTAACAGCTACCTCGCTTGGCGCTCAGCATTAAGAGGTTAGTGTTAGGACTGGTCGGCCTGGTGTCAGGATAATGTGACTGGGTGGGACATCAAGCTACATGTCTGCTGCATGATGCCCCAGTGCTAGACATCACTATAAACTGCCACACTGCAGACATCGTAGCGATATGAATGAAAATTTGTTAAAGCTACGTTAAAAATCATAATCACATCACATCACATCACAACGCTAGATAGGTATTTTGTCACATAGTATATGCATGCATCACTATTCCTCACGTCTACGATATTCATTCGTTTCTTCTCGTACGTGGTATGCTTTTTTGTCTTATTCTGATAGCTTTATTGCACATTGACCAGAAGAGTTTAGAGATGGACTATTGCCACTCGTCGTCTGTAACGTATTTTGCACTTATTTATTCTTACTTATAATCCTTGCTGAAACATCATGAAATTTTACACACACACAAACACACACACACACACACACACACACACACACACACACACACACATATATATATATATATATATATATATATATATATATATATATATATATATATATATATATATATATATATATACATACATACATATATACATACATACATACATACATACATACATACATACATGCATACATACATACATACATACATACATAGTGATCATCTTGGCCTAAATGAAAATATGATTCAGAACTAAAGAGAACTGGGAACTTTTTTTTCAGATTAGTCTTCAAGCATAAATTACATTTTACTTCTACCAATATTCCTGAGAAGGCAGAGTTAATAAATGTTTGATCATTGTTTGAGACCAACATGGAGACATTAGTTAAGGCCTTCAGGTCCGATTCGTTAACTTAGTTTTGATGCTGCCGTCATATATACCAGCTGCGTATCAAATGATTATAACTGCCCAAGTGATGACTATAATGACCTTTGAACTTAGTATTGATTCATAACGTATGTAATGCTTCTTTATTTTATTGTTGCATCGTGTTTTAATTTATCCATCTCGTAGACTTCTAGACGTTGGATGCCTCTTTCTCCACTAAATTACTGTACTGGGTGCTAAGAGTTGCATTCGTGGATTTGGACGCATATGGTCATAGTTAATAATGACTGGACAAGGAAGATTTGGACGCCTATGATCATAGTTAACAATGACTGGACAAGGAACATTAGGGCTCCCTCGATGTTCTCTTGTTATAAGCACCCAGCTACTCATTTCACATACACCACTTAAAGTACTGAGTGTTACTCTGTGGGTATTTTAGGATTCACAAATAAGGTAGTTTTTTCTGTCATACACTTTATAGCACTCAATCTTTGTCTAATATGGAGTAAACTTGATCTAGGGGAGTTTACCTTAGTTCCATACGTACATGACGATATTTAGTGATAGTGGAGAGATTCTATCACTATTAAACACCGCATATTGATGAGTTAAGGCATACTCCTAAAGATCTTAAATCTGATCTATCGCTTATTCTTGCTAGTATTATTAGTAGTAGTAGTATTATTTATTTATTATACATTTGTGATAAATATGCGTTTTTATAAATAAAAGAATATATTTTTAACGCACAGCAGTACCTTGTTGCAAATCAGGTATATCCTCTTATATGCATACGTGTTACATATAATATATGCATACAAACGGTTAAAGCTGTTAACGCGAACCACCTTTGTAAGTAGCACATATGGAAAAAACAATGACTCTACGAAGGCCATACATACATACATACATACATACATACATACATACATACATACATACATACATACATACATACATACATACATACATACATACATACATACATACATACATACATACATACATACATACATACATACATACATACATACAATCAGTGCCGGATTTAGGACAAATGAGGCACTGTGCTAGTTATTTTCTTCGGTGGCCTAATGGTTAGAGCGTCCGCCTCGGATGCGGGAGGTCGTAGGTTCGAATCATATCAAAGACTTCAAAATTGGTACTAACACCGTCAAGAGTTTACAACTTATTATGTTATGTACCATTGTAAAGAAAATATTTGATCGAAGTAACGTTCAACGTCCAGTACTAATTCACAATATGTCTTACAAATTTCATAGCTCATTACCAGTTGTGTTGAATAAGAAGCAGCAGGGAGGGTGAACCCTACAAATTTTTGCGATAAAATCGATTAAAGCCTCAGAATGCCCAATAGAGCCTTCCTACGAAATCTCATATTTCAACCAAAAAAAATAAAGACCCCATTTTACAAATGGAGCCTTAGCGATTTTGTCGTAAATATGTTGTCATAACCACCCTCAAATTGCTGCCAATAATTGCTATCATTGTTGTCATAACCCTCCCTGCTGCTAAAAGGATTTCAGGGTTAATACAAATGATTTAACCGAATATTTGTTAGCTTTTCACAAACAGACTAATCGATAATACTTCACCACGTAGATCAATTAAATTATTTGACTGATCGGTGAGTGTAAAATTAATTCTAGTTAGCAAATCATTTTGACATTGCATATAGACTGGATTAGTCGGATTTTCAACAATTAAAAATCCTGGAGGACCTATTGGCGCAAATGAATAAAGAATGTAACCTTGTCGGGCTTTATTTGATTGCTCGAGATTAATTTGATAGCATCCTTCGATTATATCACACGTTAAATTAAGCGCAATCACCGATGAAATGTCCACATTGTTCGGTGCAATATGTCTACCGTCGCCGTTTTGAGAATTATTGTAAGTCAATATAGTTGGTTTGGGTTGTTTATTTTCCCATTCGTCATGGATTATTCTGAATCCCTCGTCGAAATCCGCTCTGAGATCTCTCTTCAATTCTGGTATGTTATATCCTGGTAGTTTAAACGTTGGAATATATTCAACGGGATTTTATATTTCTCTGCAAAAAATTTACTTAATTCAGGATCACCTGCTATTTCTTGAATGGTTCGAGAATGATATTTTTCTGCGTCATCGATAATTTTATTACATATAGCTACCACGCTGATGAATTCGTCTTTAGTGAGAGAACCAGATCCTAGAGATACTAACAATAACGAAAGATCATTATTTATTGCTGTGAATCTATCAGTAATACGACGTTCATCTAACTCCTCATTAAACTTTTCATTCAGCTCTTTCTTTAATTTCTCCTTCACCTTTTCATCCCTCTCTTTCTCCAATTTCTCTATCCTCGCCTTTATGACCTTTAAAGCGCCAGCCGCGACCCCCTCTCGAATCGCCTTGCCAAGGAGATTAGAAAATGTACTCCTGCGATCTCTATTACCTTCTACTGGATTCTCGGATGCTATCTTATCAGTGATATAATCAGACTTTACCGGCTCGGGTGTGGAAGTGCTAGCATTTCTACCAGGTGGATCTTCGGGCCATCCTAATACTGTTCTTATTGAACTGTTATAAATATCTACAACATACCCAGGAGAGCCTATTTCAATTGCAGATGATAGTGTTGGTTCATGAACTGTTATCGCGATTTTTGATTCCCTTCTAGTAATAGATTTTATTCTACGTTGTAATTCATTATTAATTTGCTCAATTTGATAGGACCCAGTTGGTATTGAAACAACGTTTCAATCTGGAGTGTCATCCTTTTTATTCCTATACGCAAATACCAGAGAATTATTAGGTCTCTGACCACCAAATGGAACCGATCTAATATTAGGCCAACTATGATACACTCGTAATTTTGCCAACGCGATTTCCTTTACTGAAACAGGGGAAGGGAAATTCACACTGAATTCAGGGTTTGTTGACGATATTGATATCATGCTTGTTTTCCGCGGAGAGGTATTTTCTGCTATCCGCTGAAGTAGTTGAATCTCTTGCGACATTATTATTATTATTTACAATGTCTAATTTTGCAATAGATGAAAAAACGCTAGCGTTTTTAATCGCAGTATCATAAATATGTACCATCGCGGAGAACTCGTCTTCGGTAATTATCGTATCATCAATCGATGATGACATCAACGAGGATAATTGTGAGTAACCGTTAGATACTGCTTGATGTTTTACTATATAGTCGTTAAGTTTTTCTTGAGAACACGATATTTGTTTTGTAATAGCATTTGCAATTCCAGCCAATGTTGTCACCGCGGAAATAGTAATTGGGACAGCAATCGGAGCTACCATTGTTAATGAAGATAGTATAATACAAGCACCTGCCATTATACCAGATACCGAGTATACTGTAACATCAATCGCGGTAATTCTCCTGCGATACTTTTTAATTTTTATTTCATACTCATCAATGAGTGTCTAGAGTTTCGTTAAAAACTCTTTGACGGTATCATAGCGATATTGCGATGACGGAGTCATAGTATTTAAAAACCTCTAGTGGTTTCTAATTGTTAAAAATTCTAATTCAGATCAGCTACAAACTCCATGTACCATACAAATGATGTCTTATTTAAATTAGGATCAGTGCTTGTTATTGTAAACCGTTTGTATTCACCCACGTCAATAGTCGTTGAAATCACGTTGTTGTATCCATATGAAGTCGATGATGATATATTAAACTGATTCAGTGACACTATTGTTAATCGATAAATACCAGGGTTAGACACAGTGAGAGTTATTGTATTCTTATTAGGTTCCCAATCTAATGATCCAGAGAAAACTGTGTATACCATATTTATTATATTCCTCTCATGAGGAATCTTTATTTTTTCAAGTAGCGGAAGATTGTTTTTGAACGTTGTAATATCCGTGTTGATTGCTTCCAATTGCCGATTAATTGCTGGTATTTCTTCGATGGATTTTTTAATATCCGGAAGTTTGATATCTAGTTTATCAAGTGGACCTCCCAAAAATTTATCAACAATGTTTTTACGAAATGTTGAAAATTGTTTTACGTGTTCTTCATATCTTAATTGAAATGATGCAATTTCAAACATAGATGCTTTTATCTCTGCAATATTCGGTGTGGTTACTGGTGGATTTCCAAGGAATTCTATCAGCTGTTTGTCGATTTTGTCTACGATAGACTTTTGTAATTCATACAATTTATTGAATTCAGCTTTATGATTGTTATATTCATCATTGAGTGATTTTAACTCGTTTGCTGTGCTATCTACTGTTGTTAGTTTATCCGTGATCGTCGAAACAAATATCCCCGGTTTGAGTTTTCCATCGTTTGAATATAACGCTATTGTATTTTCAACGACGTCACGTCTTCGTATTAAGATATCATCCAATGACACATTACTAGATTTCAATTTGCCCTGGCGATCTTGAAATACAACTATTTTCCCAGGATCTACACTTGACAAGTTTAATTTCTCGGCGATTTCATCTTCGATTATTTTTTTACATCTCCGACAGCGAATTTACTATCGGTTTCTGTTTTTTTTTACTCTGATAGAGGTCGTTCCCAAATATCAATCATTATACGAAAACGCTATCATTTTTCTAAATCATTTCTAATTGGTGAAATCGCTAGCGTTTTTGCCATTGCCCGCTGGTATATTCATTAACAACAACTTGTGGTGGTTTCCTTGGAAATCTAGATATCTCTGCAAGGACGTTTAATACTTCGCGACCGCATATCGGTGGATCATTTAACTGTTCTGTTGGTAGCGTGGAATAAAAAATTGGAGCCAACGATGATATTGTCATTGTAGATACATATCGCATAAATTCTTTTGGTGGAGCTAATCCATATGAATCAGAATAGACAACTCCACGTGGATCAATTGCGTATGAGACCCAATGAGTTCCTTCTCCGATGCTGTTATCAAGATTGATAATACCCGTTTCATTTTTCATTGGTTTTGACGGTAATTGATCTCTCATGAAAACTCCTCTAAAGTTTTTTATTGATAACGATTTTACAGCATCAATTAAATTAAAATTGGACATTGGTGAAAATCCAAGGGATTTTTCCACTAATAAGCCGTTCCTGGTATTCTTAGGCCCGTGCCCTTGTACCAATTGTGTGGGGTTCCTGGTAGTCTTAGACCCTTTACCTTTTTTATAGCCTTTCCCAGTAGCCTTTTTCAGGGCCATTCCTGCAGCAGTACCAACGGCTCCTACCGCTGCCGCCTTCGCAACCGCTGGGGCAGCCGCTGCAATCAATGCTGGAATAGCAGCTAACAGCGGGAATATACCACCTGATTTTATCATACTGGCGATTGCTGCTTTCGAAAAATTAATTTGAACTCCTCGTTTGTTCTTTAGCGCATCATTGAAATGTTTTATTTGACGATCTGTCAATGATAATTTATGCGCACCACCGGACATTTGAGTGGGTTTCAGCGTTATTGTGGTTCCACATTCTTTAGCCGACTTTGATTTTAATTTCTTGACCTGACCATCAGTCAACTGGACATTAACAATACTATATGTCATTCTATTCTAAAACGTAATTTACACTTTTAATTGATCTTATTGTGAAAATCCTAACTACATGTTTTCCACTGGTGCATCAATAAGTCTCATTCGTCCGCCAATTCCTTCTAACAACAAACAACATTGATTTATCACTAAGAATGACAGCAACTGCTCTATAATCTGCTATACCAGCAGGGCGTTGTACCCGAGCTTGGAAGTATATATCAACAACAGATTGTCTCATCATGTCAAGATGTTCCAATGCAAAGTAATAAATCGGATAGTGTTTTTCAAAATCAATTTGCGATATTTGCAAACCAGTATCAACATTTTGATCACGACCCATAAACGATAATATTCTATGATATACACGTGCTACGTCGTTGTTTTCATAACCAAGCTGTACAATCTCTGCTGGCTCTTGTTGTCCGTTTATTCTCAACGAAACTTCACTTACTCCTAATTTATCAAATATCATATGACTGGATAATTGACGACTCACTCGATTTGCATCCTGTAACGCTATAAAAATATGACGTGGAGCTGAAACACCTTGTTTTGATGCTAAGTGCCATGTAAATTTGCCATTTACATTATCCTGCTTCGTATCAGTCGTTGTTGTTAGCCAACTTAGCAATGATTTTCCACCCGTGTCCATAAACGATAGTAATTGTTGCTCTATTGCGACTGATGGAGTCAAGATTGACATCCATAGAATCAATTTATTTAAAATGCCTTTACCATCAGCAACACCATTAGCACGCCAGATTGCATCATTGTCATTCTTCTTTCGCACTAACACGACAGTATGCTTTGCTCCATAGATGACTTTTCTGACATTTCTACAGAATCCGAATATGTGATGTAACGGAATTGCACATGAAAACCGTCGATGCTGTCCTTTCAATGCTCCCTTTCGTGTTGCAAATCCTAGATTAAAATTATCATTGACCCTTTTTAAAATGTTGAATTCAGCGGCTGTTCTATCTTCACGGTCTGGATTATCTGCGTGTTGTTGATCAGCTTCTGCAGTAGCACTCGCAGTTCGTACTCTTATAAACTGAAAATGGTCAGCATGATCAGAAGTATCCTTAGCAAACATCATAGACGGACCAGCCGACCTTGTATAATCATCAGAATATCTCGCAAGTCCGATTGTTGTTGTTGCAATATCAACATCTTGTTCTATTGATTCAATTTCTTTTCCATCAATGATATATCTTGCACTGTTAAATAGCGCCATAATGCCATTATTTACGAAACCAACTCGGAAATTTAGGTCATCCTCATATGGTGTATCAGCTGCAACATTTGTTACAAGCTCTCCTTCTACTTCAATAAACGCCTCACACGGCAAAAGGTATCTACTTGTATCTTGAACTTGAAGTTCAACTCTCCCCCGTTGATTAGGCTCTCTTGCAGGATAGGCATAATACTGATAGTTAATTTTTAGAATCATATTTATTCACCGGTGCTGCCATATCAAACGCTGGATCAGCGATTTTTTAAAATGCCATTTATACTAAAACACTATCGTTTTTTCTAAATGTAGTAATGCTATCATTTTCTTTTTCGTCTGAAATTTTTACGATTTCCTCCAAGACCGCTTCCCGCTATCATACTTGCAATATTACTACTATCTGGTGATGTCATTGCCAATGATGCTAGTTTTTGTTCCACTGCGTTATTTATCACTTTACTGACATTTGCAGGCATCATTGTTGTTGAAGGTAGCGGTGTTGAAACCATTTGTGGTGGTTTTCGTCCGAATCTAGATTTCACCAATGACGTTATTCTATTCTTTGCGGTAGAAAAGGCCGTTCCTGCAAGATCTCCAACAGCGTTAATTCCCTTATTACGAATAACATCAATGGCTTTCATCGCTAATTGTTTAGCAACTGGTGCTACTTTTGGGGCTATTCTTGTGAATAAACCCGCTATGGTATTTCCAATGCCGTCTCCATAGTATGCCCTATAGACGGGCAATCTTGAGTTTACCACATACACGTTTGTTGGTTTATCGTGATTATAGTGTACTATCATCTTATTTGAAATGACTTTGTAATTTCTAAATGCAAGCATTTCAGAAATTTCAATCGCTATAATAACCACTAAATTCCCCTGGAATTCCGTCCATTAACTCATCCAAGAGTTCTCGATACGTATGAACATCAATTATCCCACCTTGGAATAATCGTCTGCAAATATCAAATGCCTCATTAGTTATTTCGACTGAGTTATTCCCAGCTCGCTTACCTCCCATAAGAACCTCAAGTCGTGATATATCATTAATGATATTACTAGGACATATATGAGAATCATGATGAGAACTTCCATAACCCTCTCTTAAAGCACTTGCTGGTTCGGAAACGTTTTGAATTTCTGGAGATTGTTGACGTCGTCCTCGTCCTCGTCCTCGTCCTCGTCCTCGACCTCGACCTCGACCTCGACTTTGTTGTTGTTCTTTTCGTTGTAAACCATACATACTAACTCCAAATTTAAAAGTATTGTACTCTGGTGTATCCTTTTTTTAATTTCCGGGTTCATTTTTATTAATTTTATATATCCAATCCACCCAGTCATCTCGTTTTATTATGTTTTTTTATACTCGTCTTTTAAAAATTCTCCCCTTTTATAATATTTTGATAGCGAAGTCACCAAATGACGCATTTCTGCAATGAAAATTGTCTGAATTCTGCTATAGCTTCATCGGTGAATTTCTCTCTAAAAGGAACACCTTTTTTAGTGGAAACTTTTTCAATAGAATCACTAGCATCTTCGACGGGGTTATCATCAGTATCAATATCACTCATTTGTTGTATTTCTCGCTGAGTTTGTAACTCACCTGAAAGCTGTTTTATTCCCTCCTGAGTTTTTTTAGTCTCTGTAGCAATCTTTCCCAGTACATCAATAATAGGTACTGCTCCCTCTTTAGGGATGTCGCCGTATATAGCACGTTCTGTTGCAAGTTTCATATCTTTAGTGGCTTTAGTTACAGGGGCAGAAAGCTGTTCACTCCCAATAGAAAAGTCAGTCTGCGCTTGCTGTCTAAGTTGTAGTTTATCTCGCACGTCATCTCGAATTGGTATAAACTTTTTCAGTAATGCTAACCTCTCGCGGGTTAGTCTGGTAGTTAATGCTTCTGATGTCATTATTGGAAAAGTTAACGTTTTTTCAATTCTGGGTTTTCAGTGGGTTTCAATGCTTGCATTTCCAGAATCATCAATCAAACGTCTTATAGATTTCACTTTCAAAGCAATCTCTGACCGAAATTGGTACTGTTCCCCTAGTTTCTTTCTAATTGCTTCAACTATACTCAATAGCCGAATGAATAAATTAATATCATTGTTATACAAAGAAACATTAACCGCTTTTTGGATTCTTTTTATCAGTGAATACATTTTAGGTAGGACATATCTTCCATGTTTCAATTGTATGTTAATTTGTTCAAATTCATTCAAAAGTCTGTCTTCATTCAAAAGTTGAGAAAGTACGATTCCTTGATTTCTTAAATTTGATATTTCTGTGATGATAGATTAATATCTTGAAATTCCATTTATTGAATATTATTAATAATATATTTTCTTTATCTTTAAAATATTATTTATTATTTTTTGAAATATTATTTAAGCCTTTAATACAATCCAACATACAATAAAGGGACAGATACAATGCTTGGTGAAGCATACATTAAGGACTTATACAATACCCTAACCCCCCAATCTAGTTCAAGGGCGGGCTATATGGGTATTAGACTCAGAAACCATAAGCGGTTTCACACAACATGTAACATGAAGCCCTCATTTGGATATCTTTCGCGCCAAAGGATGTCAAAGAGGCCCAGAGGGGGACAGCACATTACATATAGGATGGTATATATACAATGAGATGATAGGATGGTTATATGTACAATGCGATTATATAGGATGGTATATATACAATGCGATGATAGGATGGTATATATACAATGAGATGATAGGATGGTTATATATACAATGAGATGATAGGATGGTATATATACAATGCAATTATATAGGATGGTTATATATACAATGCGATTATATAGGATGATATATATACAATGCGATGATAGGATGATATATATACAATGAGATGATAGGATGATATATATATATATATATATATATATATATATATATATATATATATATATATATATATATATATATATATATATATATATATATACAATGAGATGATAGGGACAGTACAGGACGATACAAACATGAAACGACGGGGCGGACTTACTACACCCAATCTACCAATCAAAAGCAACCCATGAAATTAACCATGGTTGCAGTTGAGAAAATTCAACCACACCATGACAATGGCGTGGGTAGTTTTGATTGGCAAATTTGGCCTTCGCTTAAAGACCCAAGCGCGTATATAGCACATATTATATAAAAGGTGATAATAAGACCACTGTTGATAAATGAGTATGTATTTATTTTCTCTAGCATTTCATAGTGAAAATTGTGTAGTAATTTCAATGGAAACTAAATATTTAAATAAAACATTAAAATAAGAAATACAACTCTTAAATAATAGCAAAATTTTTATTAATTTCTATTAATATTCCTTGTATATTTAATCGTAATAATAATGGATTTACATGACGAGATAACTCTGTCATGGGACCTGTCAGTTCAGGATTACCTGCTATTTCTTGAATGGTTCGAGAATGATATTTTTCTGCGTCATCGATAATTTTATTACATGTAGCTACCACACTAAAAAACTGAATTACATGTAATGTGCTTTACTATTTTGACCTCACATACAATCTATTTTATTTGTAAATACAAAGTAATTTTATTTTCATTCAAAATCTAAACAGCTGTTAACGTGCGTAATTGGGATTTTTAAAAAATCTATTAATAGAACCTTGACCTAGTGTCTTTTGTTACGCGCGCGTTCCGGTACAACGACCATATTTACTAGCTGTTTGTGTGGCTGTTCCAGCTACTGACCTTGGCTGTTCCAGCTACTGTCATTTACTTTTTTAATGCATGTATGCGTGGACATTGCGAATAAGTATTGAAAAAAACATATATGTACATAATAGCTTATAAAATGATATTAACGCGAAACGCTTTTAGCGTTTTTCCCTATGGAAAATAACACAGAAAATCGACTACTTTACCACATGGTAATTGGTCTGGTAATTTATAATTAAAACTCACTATTGAGAGTTATCTTGTAAATAGGAAAACTTTATTCTATGTCCATTTTTCTTTGAGATAGCTGTTTGATAAATCCCTTCAGCAACTTTTCGTACTGAAGGCAAACATATTCCAAAATATTTCCCTGCAGCATTCATTGATTGAAAAATTATTTTTTCATTCGTCGCTGTATCAAATGACTGTACTGGTTTCTTTCCAACTGACTTACAAGTCCCTGTCTTTCCCTTTCTTGTATTATCACTTTGAGAAATGCATTGCAAATTTGCAAGAGAATTATTTGAATATTAGAATCAATGTGATCAATAACACAGCTATCTTTCATCGGTCCCATATAACACTCAAAGACTGCCCTATGACAGAGATATACCTTTTCTCCAGCAGTAAAACACAAATATCCCTGATTATTAACATATCCCACAGGTTTTTTTAGTCTACAGTGTCTAACAACACCTTTACGAGATATTTCATAATTAACAAGTTCGGGGTGAGGTCTGAATTCTTGCTCCATTTATATACAATAATACTATTTGTCTAATTCATCATTTGCTTTATTTATAAATCTATTAATGTAGTCTTGAGGGGTTTTTATGATTTTGTCTTTGACAGAGTCATTGTTAGGGACAATGTTAGCGTTTTTTATTCGTTTATCAAAATAACGTTTCAATTCTCTAAACAGCGTACCCCCACAATTGATACATAATTGTGATTTTCCTCTCACACCCACCTCACAATTTATGCATGGGGACGGGCCTGTCGAATTATTGCTGACGCTCTGTAAGTGATGTCCACAGAATTCACCTCTACACGATTTATTGCATGGGGTTACTGATCCAATCATAAGCCATTTGCAGTGATTCATTATTTATAAACAAAATTTTCTATTTAAATGTTTGCTTTATTTATAAGAATGAAGAATTCAAGAGATTATCGACAATCAAGCCTTATAAAAATATTAAATTCAATCTTGATAGAACCCTCGAAGACGTACCAAAAGAGAGAATAAATAATAGAAGTCTGATTAGAAAAATACGAGATTGTGTTAATGAGTTTAAACAGGACGGCGCATCACACACCTGGTCAACATTTAAAATTGATGGTGTTGTTGATGCTTGAATGAATGATGAAACAGCAGCTATGATACTATCACAACTTGGTAATAAAAGGTTATTTTCTCAAAGTGAAATTCATTATCAATTTAGAATCGGGTGAATGGATCATACGGGACAAATTTGATCCAATTCTCAAAGATAGGACAACAGTCATTGTTAGCCGTGATTCCAGACCAGGGCTGTTAACTGGAATTGATAAACCATACTATGAAAAAGCGTATACTGAAACAGCAATTGTTTATTGGATGTATCCGTTAAATAAGAAACCTGACATTGGAAAACTAGCACCAATGAAACAGTCAACGTCAGAGGAAAAAATCCACTCAATTGTGTAGCAGAATATGTCATAGAACACTTTACAAATGCACTCCGTGGGAATAAATTAACCGATCTAAGACGTAAAAAAATAGATCAATGGGAGCTAACAGTGAAAGAGAACGGAGCAACTATTTCCGATATACCTAGATTGGAAAAGTCGCTGAAATTTCCGATAACCGTTTCAACGATAACCGGTGAAGTATTATACGAATCGAAATACAATAAAAACGGAGCTCCAATCAAAATTATTGATCATAACAAACACGCATGGACATCCACGGTTACAATATTCCCGCGAGACAGAACAGTGAAGTATATCCCAGAAGAATTCACCAAGGATGGTATTTTCACTGAAGAAAGATTATTCGATGCTATTGCTAGTTTGTGTAAAAATGACCCTGTATCAGTATGGCTACTTCATAGTTTTGAAGATGAAGAATGTCAATTCAATCAATTTGTGAGACCTAACGGTGAATTATATGGTACTGAAAGTCTACATAATAGGATGAAAAATCTAGCAATAAGTCTCAGTGAAAACGCTAGCGTTTTTAATGGAAAATCCGAAGATTACGAACAGTTACTTACAAATTTTTTACAATTCCATCGGTTGCAGCTCATTTTGCAAGAAAGAAAAATAATTGGAAACCAACACGAAAAGAGTTTTTACAGGATGTTCAATCCAGATGTCTGTAATATTATCATGGCGGTCTATGGAACGTTAAGTACAATCGTGAAAGTATGATATCAGTTGATATCGTTGCCTGTTATCCAGGAAGTTTTCTAGGATATGGATTCGCTGGTGAGTATTTTAAACGGTTTGGACATCCCACACATGAAATTACTCGCGTTGCTATTAATGGACCACTGCCTGATTTTGATTTGACCGGTTTTGCTCGCGTAGTATCATTTGAATTCGCTGAAGGACTTCATCCGTGTTGTTATGTTTGGATTGGTAGACACATGGCTGAAAGGATGGGGTTACCAATAGTGTTATTGCGATATATGATTGATTGTAAAATGTTAGTTTCGTTGATTGTCAGCGAAGCGATTATCTCATATCGAAAACAAACCAATGTTTGGTTACCATAACCAGAATGTCTTGATAGTATAATCGATAAGTCTAGAAAACATATTGATGCTGACGAGGAGTAAGTACATCATTGAATGGTCAACAAAGATATTTAATCAACGAAATAGTGAAGCAAAGGATCTCGGCGGAAGAATAATCGGTAAATTAACACAAGGTGGAAAAAATTTCAACTTTAAAAGACATTCCTCACGATTGATTATAGATGATGCTGAATACGACTTCGTTATTAAAGATGCAGTAGAGAAAAATAGGTACGCAAACTGTAAAACAGCCTTCTTGTCCAATAGAACAAAGTTAGGTAGAATTGTTACTTATAGTGATGGAGAAAGCTCTGCATATCTACATTTGAGAGCTTCTATGCTGGGTTATGCATCTATAAATTTATTTGCAATGATAAATAGATTTCCTAGTATAGCAGTTAGAGTTGCAATTGATTCAATGTATGTCGATAAAAAATATATCAAAGAGGTAACTAAATTTACTAATAGCGAAGAGATTTGGGGAAAATGGCGAATTAAACGTGAAATACAATGAGATTATTCTAAATCAGCAGACGTTGAGATTAAAAGCAGTTACCTGAAAAACGATAATTCTATCAGTGAAAAATCCGAAGGATTTTCTATGTCTAAAGCACCACCGATATCAGATCCAATTTGTAGATATAAAACAGTTTATTTAAACGGTTGTGGTGGGTCTGGAAAGACAACACGTGTGATAGAATTATGTCGAGAGAGAACGTCCATGATTGTACTCACACCAACCCATAGACTAGCGAGAGAGATAAAACAACGAAATGTTGAAGCTTGCACGTATCATAGTTTTTTTTTCGATACAAGGGCGATGCTTGGACTCCTGAGCGAATGGGTGAGAAATTTATTCCTGCGGTTATTATTTGGGATGAAGCATGTACTGTTTCAGAAGATGTATTAAAAATGTTTCTTGATTGGTTATTGCAAAATAATACAAAAGTTATATTGTGCGGCGATCATGGTCAACCACCATCATTTGTTGGTAGAAGTCCAAATAATTGGTTAAAAGGATTTGTTGATTATTACGAAGAAATTGATACTGACTATAGAGCACTCGATGAACAGTTACGTGAGTTTAAGAAACTAATTAGATTACAACCCGATAGAATTCAATGTGAAGTAGCGCGTGAAATAATTTCTGAAACACCTATGAAAGATTTTTGGGAAACATGGAGACCAAATGATTTTGTAGTAGCAAGTAGAAAGATAGTCAGAGACGCACTTCAGAAAAAGTTGTTTGAGCTACACAAGAAAAAATTCCCAACGTTTCCAGTACCGTTGTGTTATAGACCATCGGATACACGAAAGCAGAATATTGAAGTTGAAATTCCAGGCCAGACGGAGAAACAGTTTCTAGTATTAAATGATATTGTGCTAGTTGATATCAATGCTGTAGAAGATGCATTATGCGCTGATAAATCACCATGGACGCTTGGTTATGTAACAACAATACACTCGTCACAAGGATTGACCATCACGGATACAATTGTTTGGATAGTTGATAATCGCATTGAATGGTCAAATTGAGTTTATCTCGCAGTGTCCAGAGTATGACGAATAAATCAACTACGAAGGGTTGTTTTCGATGTTGATTTTAATGCAAACGATGATTGCACTGAAATTGGCATCATTAATAAAAAACTCTCTTGTTACAAACAGCAGGACAAAAAAAAAACAACGAGAATTTGATATTGATGCTGAAGTAATAATCGCATTAAAAGAACAACAGAATAATCACTGCGCCAGTTGCAATTGTATAATGCATTGGCAGTATTCGGATAAAGACCCTCGACAACTCACCGTAGACAGAAAAAATAACAGTCTTGGTCATGTCAGAAACAATGTGATGTTGACCTGTCTTGAGTGTAATAGACGTAACGGAGCTAGTTAAGACCATGTGGCGGTAATTGAGTATCGTCCGGAATGACTTGTAGTTGTTCGCGTGTAAAACCACGCTGAGGTGCTGTTGAATCAAATCTGTAGATTGGAGGTCTACCAGTTGATCGCGTTATGGTTGAAATTTTATGCGTAGTAACACTCCATATAGGATCAGCAGCTCTTCTTTTACCACCTTCAAGTTCTCCTGGTTCATATAAATATCTCACAGTAACATCACCGAGAAGTGGCTGAGTGCTAACCCGCTGTGGTTGTTCGGGTATATATATTTTTTATATTGCAATATTTGGTTTCATATTAATAGTTCGAGTAATCTCGTTATTTAACGCTGCAACTAAACTCGGTAACCTTTGGACCCATTCACGAGATCGTTTTTCTTGGATAAATTCTTTTGCATATTGATATCCAAATAACCGTTCTGCAAGAGTTCGATTAAATCGTTCTACAATTGCCTGATCACGATGTAACGCAGTATGTCCCCGTCGTATTGTAACATTATGAGTTTTCATTGTTGATAGAACAGCACCTTGAAACTCTTTGCCAGGATCAACTTGTAATAGATTTGGCCATCTTAGAAACCTCGTCGATAAATCCTTTCAAATGCAGAAGCGACTTCTGAAGCTGACTTTGTTTTCAATGGTTCTGCTTGTTTAAATCGACTCGCAATATCTACTACAGTTAGCGCGTATTTGTAACCATGGTCATGTGGTAAAAACAATTAATCAGCCTGATGAACTTCATTGGGTACGGTAACATCAAAATGAGAATAATTAATTTGTTTAGGCGGTGGTAGATAAATTTGCCATATAGCTTGTTTGGATAACCAATCTTCCGCAGTGGACTTTTTCACTTTTGCAGCGTTAGCGAGTTTACTGATTGCTGCTTTACCCCTCCAGTATCCTTTCGGAGAATAATAAATAGATTCCATACTATAAAAACACTAGTGTTTTTAATTACCAGCACCTAACACCAATTTGCCTTTCATAGCTGATTTGACCAACCATGAAGCCAATTTTTCTTTGAAGGATTTATCGGGAATAGCATTTAACGCATGAATTAATTTTACATCCGCGAGATGTCTTTGTTGCAAATTATTGCTTTTATATGCAACATCATGAGCATGATATGCCTTATCAATAGCATTTATCGGATACTCACCAGGCCGGGGCTGATTTTGATCATCAAGTCTGAGATCTAATCTCGTTCCGGGACCACAGTAGCTATATCCTGGAAGGTGTTTTTCTCCAGGGTATTTTGCCCATGGAGTTCCGGGGAGTTTTCCCAATATGGCTGCGATATCACCTCCGTGTTGCTTTTTTTTTTAAAGAAATAAATCGAAATTTGTTTGTACCACATGTTACACACTTACCAGTAAGTGCCGATCTGTTATTTTTAGTTGTAATCGTCGTCGCATCATTTGTACTAGTACGCTGTTTACATTTAACACAATATAGATCCATAATTTATATATAGCGTTATGAATATAATTGATTTTTCAGCGACTAAAAGAAGAGAACCGAAAAAAAACACCACGCAGCGCTTCCAAATTCTGTCCGTGCCATTATAATCGGACCATCTGGATCGGGTAAAACACAATTGCTGCTTAATTTGATAATGCGATTTATGAAGTGGGATAAATTATATTTAGTTGCTCCATCCGTAGATGATCAACGGTGCTATGAAGTGCTAAAAGATTATAATGAGAATGCATCAGAAATTAAAGGTGAAAGTGTAATCGACTTTATAACAGATATTGATGATGCGCCTAGCGTAGATGACCTCGATGGAGACATAAACAATCTTGTAGTGTACGATGATGTGATGTTAGATAATCAAAAGAACCCTGCTAGAATATTTTCACGAGGTAGGCATAAAAACACTGACGTGATATATGTCACTCAACGCTACACTCAGATTCCAAAAGTGATTCGCGATAACTGCAATATTCTTGCTGTATTCAACGGCGTTGATACACATACGCTACGAAATATTTGGCAGACATGGTGTTCCGATATGGACTTCAGTGGATTCAAAAATTACTTTAGTCATGCTCAGTCAGTCCCACATGGATTTATAACAATAAATTTACACGACCCTCGGTCACGATATCGTATTGGACTTGATCAAATATTCGGTTAAATCATTTGTATTAACCCTGAAATCCTTCCAGCGGGGGGAGGGCTATGACAACAATGATAGCAATTATTGGCAGCAATTTGAGGGTGGTTATGACAACATATTTACGACAAAATCGCTAAGGGTCCATTTGTAAAATGGGGTCTTTATTTTTTTTGGTTGAAATATGAGATTTCGTAGGAAGGCTCTATTGGGTATTCTGAGGCTTTAATCGATTTCGTTGCAAAAATTTGTAGGGTTCACCCTCCCTACTGCTTAAGACAATGTCAATCACACGATATGAAAACATATATAATTTTCCGCTGAAATGTCAACAAGGAAAGTGTTTCAGTCATTGATATCCACTTCCTTGCTACGAAGACAAGGTAAGGGAATAATTAAGAATGAGAACCTTCAGTGAAAAAAAAAATATTGCATAAATGTTGCTGTCCATGTTCTTCATACTGTTTTTATTTGTGGTACTTAAAGCCATATGTTATGTCAAGTTAAATACTTGCATATCATTTACAGTGTCAAGTAAAATACTTGCATATCATTTACAGTGTCATGTTAAATACTTGCATATCATTTACAGTGTCAAGTTAAATACTTGCATATCATTTACAGTGTCAAGTTAAATACTTGCATATCATTTACAGTGTCAAGTTAAATACTTGCATATCATTTACAGTTGCTCCTCTTAAAGAAGAGGGTTGCTGCAAACCAGAAATTGACGTCAGAGATGATACACTTGTTGCATTTTTACCCTCTTACCAAGGATGTGGGAAACCACCACCTAGTCTTACTTGGGTTGAGCACAGAAATAAAAAAGTGAGTATTAAAACGAGTTTCAACTAATGACATTAAAAATGTTTTGCCTATCATATATTTCCATTCAATTCCTATGATCCAAATACCGAATTTAAACATAATTTGAAACTAGTAGCGAAACTAATATATGTGCATTAACAAAACGTTATTTGTTATTTTGCAGTTTTTTGAGCGAATAAAGAAAAGTTATCATAACGACACTTTAACTGAAAGAAAATATAATGTGCTGCTGGTACTAGCTTTGGTACTCAAAAGTATCTTATTGAATATGTACAAGTGACACTTTGTTTTGGTGATGATAATACAACCCTCTGCTAAAAACCACTCAAGTTAATGCATCAGAGAATAAATTCGTACTTAGTACATTCCAGATATTGGGTGCTTACTTTAATTTATCTGCACACCAAAAAGCTACGTTAAAAATCTGGTGAATTCAATATTTGCAGAAGAACTATTTTTTGTTTCAACTATTTCCATTGAAATCAAATTGCTTGATAGATTTTCGGTTTTTATTCATTGCGTGTAAAATTAATGGCCATGTACGATTGTCAACAGCTTGTATTATATATATATATATATATATATATATATATATATATATATATATATATATATATATATATATATATATATATATATATATATATATATATATATATAAACTAGGTTGAAAATGGTAGCATATATCTGGGGAAGACAGACCGTGAAGGGAAATATAAAGTTTGCGTTACAAGTCCAGCTATCGATAAATGCTTTCCGGGAGACAAGAAGACTCTCTGCAGGACCCATGATGAGATACGTAATGTGACAGGTATAAATAGGCAATGTGGGATTAACGTACAAAAAACTATCCTATATTTGGCATACAGCTTTCAATTTTTGTTATTATAATATCATGCTTTTCCTTTAAAAAAATAAAATTTCAGTTGGTTTGTGAATTTTTGTTTAATTTGCT
>JAEAOA010002321.1:102500-300000 GCA_016746295.1 Potamilus streckersoni
AAAGCGTATGTATGACATTCACATATCTTCTGTACTGCATACATTATTGGTATCTAACTACTTAAAAATACTCCAGTTTAGCTTTCAGCAATGTAAATGCGACAAAAATGAACTCACAATAACGTGCATAATGCATGAATATTAGATGGCTCATACCCTGCTGTATTTCAACCAAAAATGTCAATCATTATGCCTCGTCTGACATACGACTTAATTCTATTAAAATTCTCCTTGCCATCAAATATTCAGATAGTTTATAGTTTAAACGTTTGTAATCGAGAATTTATCTAAATTTCATGTCAAGCCTCAGTTTCAGAAACACGAGTCCTTAAGTAACGAGAAAATTCAAACTTTTGGCCATTCTTTTTGCGGTAATCCAGACGTAAGTTCGCTCAATGAAATCTATGTCAATTTGTAGAATAAATCAGCTTTTTATGAGCAAATAATAAAATTATACCAGCTGATGAAGCATGCAAACTTCTAAAATTTAAATTTAAATTATTGTTTACAATTTGTTGTAAAATAACAGAAAATGATTATCAGAACATGTTTATCACTTGTATACTAAATTAATTAAAAGCATATTCCTGATAAATTTCTCAATACTTTAGTGAGATAAAATCACGTTATCAATCCATGGTAGACTGTTCTTCAAAATCATAGAGGCCGCTTCTGTGGCCAAAGAGGTTAGAGCATCCACCTCAGATGTGGGAAGTCAAGGGTTCGAACCCCGGCTTAGTCATACCAAAGAATTATTGGAGCTCTGCTTTAGGAGGTTAGTGTTAGGACTGGCCAGCTTAGTGTTAGGATAATGAAACAGGGAGGGGCATGATGCTGCATGTCTGCAGCATTATCCCAAAGTGCTCGACATCAGCATAGTAAACTACTACACTGCACACATCGTGCTAAAATTGTTAAAGCTACATTAAAATACACACACAATTAGAGAGAGAGAGAGAGAGAGAATACAGTTTCAATTAACTTTCAGCTCTCTTGATTTTTTTTAGGTAAAACTGGTAAGAGAAGTAAAGATGTAGCAGATCTTCTGAACGAAATTGCAAGTAAGACCTTTTGTATGGTATTGGTTTTGTGATTGTTTCTATCCAGCAATGGCGTTGTATATATGTAAGATATCAATATAATATTAAACATCATCAAGTTTACTGAGAGGCTGCCAATATTGTTGCAGTTAAGTGTGATACCATATATCGTTTTTGTTTTCACAGCCGATTCAGACAAAAACAATCATGAACTGTGTCACTTCGCCATTTCGTTTGTTCAGTTTACTGGTCACATTTTTCGTTTTCGTTGTAGTATCCCTCTCTTTGTTCACATTTGATTTGAACCAACTCTAATATAGAACTTTAATGAACTCACAGACGAGTTGAAGTGTAAGCTCATCATTGGATTGAGTTGAGACGTCTGTTTCTCTAATGGACCCCGTTTCGTTTTCAAGCATTGACCCTTTCATTTGTATCAATGTTTCAACCAATATATATCTGCTGACTTCAAAAATGAATTAGAAATTTTACTTGATTTGATAGTTAGCATCCAATGCCAAAACAATTTCTGGCATTATATATGTCTCGACAGTATTATCAACGTGAAAAGCTAAACATAATGATGCGGTAAGCAAGGGAAACAACTCCTATAATATGAAACGTGTTTTAGAACAATAAAGGAAAGAAAGCTATCTGTAAATTAATATGTTTGGAGGACGAGTTGGCAAAATATAATCCACAAGAAAATAAAACTCGTTTCATAGACCTTACCTTAACTATGAAATCAGCTTCATTTTTGGAATAATATATTTTATTTTATTCCTAAAACAGTATAGTTTTTCTGTTGATTCAATTTTTCATGAGTTCATGCTTGGCATTATATACCTTAAGTTTGCGGAGTTTCACGCGCTGACTGTTTCCGCAAAATAAATTTGCTATTCTGGCTTTTTCGTTATCTTTGTAAAAATCAAAAACAAAACAAATCCTAGCAATCTAAGGACGAGGTGAGGTGATATTATTTGGAACGATTTCTACAGCAAACATGGATGACATAGCAGTTCTCTTGCATCTTCACGGAAAACCAGCAGCAAGAAGTAGAAGATGAACATGTTGATGATTATTAAAAGAAATGGATTGCTAAAGTGACTAAAAACCAGTAACCCATGTATGAAATCTTAAGCAAGATAAGCTAGCATAACAAAAAATTGTGAAAAAATATTGCAAACCTTTTATTTAGCTGACCAACTGTTTGACTGGTAACGATGTGTTTGCAATGAAGTTCTACCGCTGTGTTTACAATCAATAATGAAGAATACTATTCAAAGACAGCAAGTTGCCATTATGGTAGGATAAATGTCAAATGTGGTCTTTAAAATCTGGAATGCATATATTATAGAATTGGTACATGAGCACTCCATGGTTTCGATTCAAGACAAATGTCAAGTATCTAACTTGTCCGATTATAGTATTGTCATTCCATATGAATTTCTTTCATGCAAACATGTAGTGCTACATTTAGCTTATTATCCAGGACAGCGCTTTCAACTCTAAATTAGCATGTAGGTGTCAATTCGTTATTATAATTTCATGTATTCAACTTGGCTTTCTGAAAATAAAGTCAGGCGATTTGTGAATTTAGCAGAATATTAAATTCCCGCTTGTCCAACTATTAGATATATTTTCACCTTAAGATATTTATCTACCTTGTTCCATACTTGATTTGGAGATGACCTCATCACAGTGTAGATTAGAGTATTGGGGGCAACCGTGAGTGTAATTATGCCAAGAGTACAAAAGCAGTTTCACATACAGATATTAACTATATCAACTTATTCTTATGCTAACTTTGCCGATACTTATTTTAATTAATCTTTGCAGATTTGAAATTTCTGACAACCCAACAGATTGACTTCTATGAGACAATGTTGCCTACTTCAAATGATGACAGCGATGTTCAGTATGAAATGGAGATCGTTGATGAGGACGCTCCTCAGTCGGATAAATTTAATGCAAGTTTGTACGAAGACATATTCTGTAAAAATGAAATTACCTTGAATAGAGTTTTACTACAAGGATACGCAGGCTGTGGAAAGAGAACATGGTGTTCTTCCTTCATACACACCTGGTGTCAAGCACTTTCGGAGGGCAAGAAGAAGATTAAACATCAAAACATAAATTTTATGTCCAAATTTAAGCTCTTATTTAATGTCTCTTTGAGAGATGTCACAAACGAAAAACATATAAATGAGCTACTGAAACGGCAACATATTCCAGATTTTAATTCGTTGCAAGGAGATATCTACACCCATTTGGAAACTAATTCCGATGTCATATTTCTAATTCAAGGCCTTGATGAGTACACCGGAAATGCAGATGTCGTAAAGGTGCTTTTAAGTGATAAAAAACTAGAGAAAGCTTTGATTATCTTTACATCCAGACCTCTGACACAAAATTCATTTAAGAACAAGTTTCAAATAGATTGGCCTTTCAATAGAACTGTCACAATCAAAGGATTAGATAAAAAAGATTTACGGAAACGAGCAGGAGAAATCTTGAAAGAGGATGGACATCCCACAAAATCTCTTGACATATTTTTTCTTTTAGCAGAGAAAAAGGGACTTGGCGATTTCATGCAGGAACCTGTTTTCTTTCCAACTTTAATGAGCATGTGGCAAAATAGCGGCATTCTACCCTTATGCAAGGCTGAATTCATGCTTAACGTACTGGAAAATCAAATAAAGAAAAAACGCAACTCCTTTCTCCGCCAGTATCGCGACAAAACTGTTTACTATTATGATTTTAACGAAAATTCCTTGCTTATTGGCAAAGTTTTCATATGCCACTATGGGTTGATCCTCATATCATTGGGCAAGATAGCGATGGAATTGCAGCGAGATAAAACGAATATATTTGGTAGCGTGCAGTTTGAAGAGAAATATCGCAACTTTTGCGTAAATGTTGATTTGATATGTGCATCACAGGTCAGTGCAAACGATCAAAATGAAGAAAAATTTTCTTTTCGACATCGCTCAATGCAACTGTTTCTTGTGGCCCTGTACATCACTTCCCGGCCAATGTTAGAACAGGAAGAGAACATTTCAGCCATTTGGAGTAATGCAGGTGGAGAAAACATTGTTGATACGCGAAACCCTGAAAACATTGACAATTACAAGGATTCAAAAGGTAATAGAGAATATTGCGAAGTTTCAGAATATATATCATACTTATCTTTGACTGCCTGAAATTATTTTTCTTCCTTGACAATTGAGCTAAAATACACTACTGGATGTTGCCCTATATAACCTTCAAGAAAAGACTAGAGCTTGGATAAATAGAATGATGTAAACTCTCTCTCTCTCTCTCTCTCTCTCTCTCTCTCTCTCTCTCTCTCTCTCTCTCTCTCTCTCTCTCTCTCTCTCTCACACACACACACACACACACACACACAGACACAGAATAGACGATGTTCTTATGCAATTCTATGATTCTATTTCAACTGCGTCACCCGCTGAATCAAGGAAAAATTCATGCAAAATAAAGAGTCAGTATTTTGTGTGATAATTGAATATTACAATCGGTTTGATGGAGTAGAACAAAAGGCATGTACATATATCAATTTTCCAACCAAAATAACAGATTAGACTGCTGGAGTGTTTCCAGAAATAAGTTTTATTTTATGCTAGTCCGTGAATTACTAGATATCCCAAGAGAAATAATTTGGCGAATTCACTGATGTGCTGTTTTAGAAATGTCGTTTCAGTTTCCTATGAATATATTTTAATAACATTATGGAAAAGACATTTGGGCCAATTATCTGATCCCGCTAGCTATGTTGGTATGCATGGACTCCTCACAACAGACACAGTTTATGTACCCTTCCTGTTCATTTTTGTAACAGTTTTATTGCTGTGTTTGTTACTTTGAATTAGGAAGGAGAATTATATTACTACTGATCGTTTCTGTGAGTACATACACACAATACAGCAAAACATAAGTGATAAACCGCTGACATTTTCGCGCAGTATACAGTAGAAAAACAGCTACAAACTTTTATACATATTGTTAGCCAATAAATACATTCGAGCATAAAATATAATATACTTGTTCTGAGTAAATAAAGAATATACTTCATCAAGTTGGTGAAAACTAAGTATATTTTCACTATTGGTTTCAACCCTAGTGATAATATTGAGATTGTTTTTCCACCAGATGAATCATATCCGTTTTCCTCTCGTTTGAAGCAAATATTCACCCTTTCTTATTGAGTCCTACTGAATTTTACATTCTTACTTGATAGAGAAATGAAGTCTTCATTAGTATTAAAAAAAAATGCTCCTTCCCCAAGAAAGAGGCTGATACAGAGATAAGACTTCAGTCCTTATATTTTCGACAATCCATATGCCCGAAATGAGCAGACTGATTCGGTTTGCTTGTAGTTTGGCATTTGTGTATTCACTGCTACCAAACATACAAGGAAAGATAATACTGAGATAAAAGGAAGACGTTTACTGAGTTTATAAACAACGACAGCATTAAATTAGCATTTTCCCAGCGATGGCCATAAAATTCCATCAATTCATGTTTAGAGCGGTGGAAGTTTGGGTTAAAAGAAAAGACGTTATTCACACCTTGAAATAAACTGTCCTTAATTCAGTAAACAGCTACAACAATAGTTTGTATTCCATGATTTTTGTTAAATATGTTATATGCATAAGAACTGTCACGCTAATGTCTAGTGCAGTATATACACTAATGTTTACTTACTTTCTTATTTTGCATAATTCTCTTTTATATTTTTCATTTTCTTGTGTATTTCGTGTTCTTATCTTACAAGCCTTATTTGTTTTGTGTAAATAAAAATGAACTAAACATCTATTTCAGGATGCATGATATGTTGAACACACACACACACATACACACACACACACACACACACACACACACACATATATATATATATATATATATATATATATATATATATATATATATATATATATATATATATATATAGATGCAATAAACTGACGACGAACAGTACGAAACTAGTAACTAACTAGCCTAAGCGCTTTCGACTCTTAATGAGTCTTTTTCAAAGGCAAATACAAAACATATTTACGACAAACAAATAAACACAAAAACGTTGTGTTTGTAAACCTCTACATTTCTGTCTTCACATGTGCTAACACTATAAATACAACCAGCTTGTATAGACTAGTTGCGGAAAGTCTATACAAGCTGGTTGTATTTATAGTGTTAGCACATGTGAAGACAGAAATGTAGAGGTTTACAAATACAACGTTTTTGTGTTTATTTGTTTGTCGTAACTATGTTTTGTATTTGCCTTTGAAAAAGACTCATTAAGAGTAGAAAGCGCTTAGGCTAGTTAGTTACTAGTTTCGTACTGTTCGTCGTCAGTTTATTGCATCTATTTTAATTAATCCCTGACAAACGTGATCCCTTGGTGGATCCAGTACGCTCGAGTGGGTTGTTATTCGCCATATGATTTGTATTCTTTATATATATATATATATATATATATATATATATATATATATATATATATATATATATATATATATATATATATATATATATATATATATATTTATATATAGGGTTGAAACGAATATATGTCAATAGGCCTTGGGTTATTCGGTGTTAGCCTATTCAATAAATGAAATAGTAATTTTAATATTGTTCAATCGGATTAATTCTGTTCTATAGTTTTATTTTTAATAATTGAAGAAAAAAAATGGTTTTAATCCGTGGAAAGAAAACTGATTTAAACATATATTGGAATTGAAAAAAACAATTATTGCACCCTATTTCACCACATATCACCCTTTCCCTATCGATATGTAAGTGAAGTTTATCCTGCATGATCATAAGGGGAGCGTGCTTAAGTGGTCAAAGAAGTTTATTCATAGGACATTTTTCGAGATATGGTAGGTAAAAAGTTTTTTTGAATTTGCAAAAAATATATATATTGGTACTTTTGAGATAATGGACTTTACTAATTATAACTAAATAATGTATGTAATCTACCTATAATATCCACTATTGAAGGTCAATGCTAACTTAAGACGAGATGTTTTCACTGAGATTTTCTTTGTCGGTCTCTATCATCACAAAAACAAATGTAAGAATGGAAGGGTACAGTTAATGTTTTCTTTTGTATGAGTGTCAGCAAATAATGAAATATTTAAAATTGGAAAGATAAAAATATAAACTTCTTTCCAACAGAACACTGTTACATCTAGCTTCAAACTATCACTTAAACACAGGGAATGTTGTATGAAGGACTTATTGATGATTTTGTTGGTGGACATAGCACATACTGTAACGCGTCTGTAAAGTAATCCAGGATGAGGGTTCTAGTTTTCGTGTAGGAGTTTCATTTTAAGGGTGTTTTAAATCACACGTCCAAAAATATCATAGACTTTGAAAAGATTTGTGTATCATGCAAGTGAAGAATAATTCGGCCTCAAATCCAAATGCACGTTGATAATGTTCAATCGGCTTCTCTTTGGTAGGTACATCTTTCAGCTTATTTAAACGATAGTTCGATGTTTAGATATGGCAATGTAACGCCTTTTATATTCTTGTTATATCATATGTGTTGTGGTAGTCATATCCCTATTTAATAAGCTCATATATTTACAGCCCATCAAAAATGTGACCTTTTAAATGTATTATTTACAAAAAATAAATAAAACATTTACAAAAAATAAATAAAACAATGTCTCTGGGTTTTTTTTAAGTTACACCCTGGATAAACTCTCAAAAAAACATTTTACTAAACTCTTGCTTTCATTATCTACAAATCCTGGTCAACCAAACCTATATATACTCTATTTTATCTTCATCCATTTCTTGACAGGTTCCCATTCTTCCGTATATTAATATATCCATCCTTGATTTACTTAAGAGACCTTTGAATAGTAAGTAGTAGAATGCATAAATAAACAGTACGCGTAGTTCTGATTGTCAATGACTATTATTAGTCATTATTAAATTATATTGTAAATTCATATACAAGAAAAACAAGGTTGGATTTCAGGCAACATTAATAATTTGATTACAATAAATCATTCATGAAGAAAAGTTGACTTTTTATTATCATCATTTATGCCTCTTCAATTTAAGATTGAAATATATTGTTATGTTATACAATAAACGACAAGGAGACCATCTATATGTGCATGTATTTTACGGAAAAAGGAGTTTAAAATAACAAATTACCAACGATTCTACCAGAACACACATAATTCAACACTATAAGAAGTTCTATAAAATGTTTTGAATGAAACTTCTGCGGCACAATGTCATGTGTGGTCAACAATAATAATGATGATGGTAGAGACCTAAGTAATCATATCTGAAGCATAATGTTTCAAAACACGGCAAGGAAATATCACTTTGATAACCATAATTACTCTATAAATGGTAAATTGCATAAATTTTATGTCTGATTACATAGGTCTTAACCACTATGCATAACAAAACAGCGTGCATAGTCAAATCTACACATTCTATACACTGCACTCCCTCCTCTTCAGTTGACATATCTGAAAGCGTATTTAACATCCCAATGAAAGTCAGTCTGAGGTTTACAAAAGATATTCATTCTGCTTGTTATCCACAAATAAAACCAAACATTTGCATTTATAGTAAACTTAATTGTGCATGCATTTGTCGAATCACCGTAATGCCGTTCTTCGCTGTAGAAATCTCGGTGCTATTTCAGATCATGTAGTAAACCTAAACCTCAACAACACCATGATAGAGAAAATTCAATGATTTAAATATGCTGAAGCCTATACTAATGACAAATTCTGTGGAGAGAAAACCGTATGAGCGGCAACATTTTCTGGACCTACATGTGTTTGAAACATGCTTTTAATTCCGCAACAAAGAGTCAGGTGCTAATCTCCATAATGAGTTTTCCAAGCAAAAGTCTGTAAATAAAGTGAAATTCCATCAATAAAACAATCTCGCTGTTTCAATTTTGTTACAACTAGGATGCACACGCAAAAAATAAAAGATTCTTTTACAAAAATCATACTTTGTAAAAAATATACAAAAATCTTACTTAGTATTAATATATATATATATATATATATATATATATATATATATATATATATATATATATATATATATATATATATATATATATATATATATATATATTAATACAAACAATACTATCGTACAGGTTAGAGAACTTAAATTCGTACTCTACGGAGTAGAGAAACAAAATCCGCGAGTAAATGGCACCCATCGACTTGCCTGCACGCACGAGCCCATATACCGCCACAACTAAGCATGCATCACCAAAACGATGGCACTGAATCTGTGTTATATGAGCTCGTGCGTAGCAGACACACTCGCCTGACGACCTAGTAAATAATTCTCTTATATATATATATATATATATATATATATATATATATATATATATATATATATATATATATATATATATATATATATATATATATATATATATATATATATAGATAGATAGATAGATAGATAGATAGATAGATACACACACAGTCGTTCCAGATTCCTATGAAAGAAATCAAGGTACATAGGATTTGTTTATTACATAGAATTATAATTATATACCAGACAGAACAGACTGTGCTATCCCTGGATTCTGTAGTAGAATCTTGATAATAGTTGGCAGAATTTAATAGTTTAATACAATCAATACTATCATACAGGTTAGATAAATTAAATTCTTATTCTACTGAGTTTCGAACCCAGGTCCGCGAGTAAATGGCAACCATCGCCTTGCATGCACGCAACAACCCATACACCGTCACGACTAAGCACACTCACACACACACACACACACATACACACACACACACAATTTTCTACATTGAATAGCTGATCAAGATCTGCCGATGATATGGGGTCTGTTTCCGGGTCAGTCACAATACAACCTTCGACCACCACCACCATCATCATCATCATCATCATCATCATCATCATCAACAACAACAACAACAACAACAACAACAACAACAACCCTTTAACCCAATAGGTCGTTGGGCCACAACAGTTGACTTTAATAACCAATTCTCTCCATCTTTCCCTGTTCTCTACTGCCCATTGGGAATCTCCAAATCCCATGTCTGTCCACTCCTTAATGATGTCTTCCCATCTTTTTTTCTGTCTGCCTCTTCGTCTGCACCCTCTTACTGTTCCTTGCAATATTAGATTTGCCAATACAGTTGATCTTGAGACATGACCGTACCAATTCAGTTTGAGATATTTTTACAGTAAATAAGGTCTACATAGGATCAGATGGATCGTTGGATCCTGTTTTGGACTCCTTCGTTGGTTACATGGTCAATGTATTAGATGCCCAAGATCTTGCGGTAGCATCTCATTTCGTAGGTTTGAATCCTACTTTATAGATCTGATGTGAACATCCATGTTTCACAAGCATACAGAAAGAATGGATTTGACAATCGAACTCATCAGCCTTATTTTGGAACCAAAAGCAATGTGTATCTTTCCATATTGGTCTCAACCTTGTTATTGCTGCTCTTGTCTAGGCAATCCGGCAAAGTAGTTCTGGTTTACAAAATCTCATCTGTCATAATTGATCCGATGTACTTGAAGCTTGTGACTCTTTCCAGCTTATGTCCACTGACCTTTATTTCTGCATTGATGCCATTAGTGTTGTTTGTCATCAGGTTTTTTTTTAATAATTTCGATATCATATGCTGTGGAGGTTGTGTCATGGTGCTCAACCAAGTCAGTCAGTTCTTTCTCATCTCCTGCTTAACGCTAGATATCATCTGTGAAGCGAAGGTTGGTGATTGTTCTTCGTCCGAAGCTGATAGTGCCCTTGTGGTCATGCAATGCATCATCTATGATCATTCACAGGAAAATGTTGAAGAATGTAGTTGACAGTATACATCCCTGTTTCACACCAACTGTTGTTCGAAACCAATCTATTCCGGTGTCATTGATAAGGGCAGCACTGCTGGCTTTGACATAGAGGTGCTCAAGAACATGCACCAGGTTTAAGCTGATGCTGTACTTCCCTATAGTTGCCCATCAGGCTGCATGTCATATCCTATCAAACGTTTGTTTAAAATCTATATATGTATCTTATCAACAACATTCAACACAGCTGTGACACGCACAGCTAACGAGATCATTGGCAAATATAATCGAACAAAGATACCTTAGATCACACCAGATGTCCTTGAACTATGCCACAAAAGAAGAGAACTTAAAAATGGAACGAGAGATCATGAGAGAGCTAGAAAATAAAACAACATGATCAGGAAAAGACAATAGAATCCTAGATATAAAGACAACGTTGCAAAATCGAAAACAGTCTTAGTAGAAATGACAGCAAAATGACATATCAACTGGTGCGAGAAGTGAAAACTACCACCATGCAAGACAAATCAAGAAAATACCTCACAGAAGATCAAGAGATCCTCAAGTTATGGACAGAATACTGCTCAGAATTGTCCAGTAGTAAGACTCAAGGAGAACTAGCAGTACTAAATTGCCCTCGGGAGAAGAAATTGATGAGAGCTCCATTTTTCGTGAGAAAGTGGAAATTGCAGTTAGGTCACTAAAGAAAGGAAATATAACCGGCATTGCAACATGCCAGCAGAGCTAATTCAAGCACAATCAGAAGAGATAATTATAGTCCTAGCAACAATCTGCAACAAGATAGGGCAGTCTGGAGAATGGCCCACCACATGGACTAGATCCTTGGTCATCGTGTGCCCCAAGAAAGGAAAACTACAATTATGCCAAAATTATAGAACCATCTGTTTCATCAGTCACCCGAACAAAGTCATGCTGAAGATACTTTTCAACAGACTGAAGCCCCATGCAGAGAAAATTATTGCTAAAAAGCAGGCAGGCTTCCGAGAAGGAAGGAGCACCACAGAACAAGTCTTCAATCTCATACTCGTTTGTGAGAAATACATTCGGCATCAGCAGAATCTGTACCACGTCTTTTGACCATACCATATATTAACTTTGTTGAAGCATTTCTGCCACATAACATTGAAAACACAATGAATTAATTATCAAAATATAGAATCACGTTCCCTTACCAGCAATATTTAAAGGACCCTTTCACTAACTTATTGTATCAAGTAATCCGTAACTACCTTAAACTGTCAATTGTTTCATTTCCAAGAGGTAATCACTAAGACCAGTTTGGTTATATTGAGTGTTTCCTGAATATAAATTTTTCATCATGTACAGAACCAAAATATTCTTTATTTATTGCTTTATCAACGATGCTTTTGCTGCCAAAATATCACAATGTCTGTCCAGCAAAAGCAAATAATCCTTCCTCATAGATTCGAAAGAAGGTTCTCGATATTAGATGACTTTGTGAATGCTTCATGGTTTCTTAAATATGTGAAATTGAAATCATTACGGGGATAATTAAAAGTGAGAAACAGCGTCAATATCAATTTTAAGCATAATTTTTCAAATCTGAAATGTTTTAAAGAAATTTAGATCCCAAATGAGCCCGAAATTCTGTTTCAACTTTACGTCTTACTCTATGCAACGGAAACAAAAGAAACGAATATGTTCAGTAAACTTAACAAGTAACTTTTGCCTACAATACAATGCGAAAGGTTAAGCGAAACTTTCTATATTGTGAATTAAACCCCAAATAATCCTAAATGTATTGCACAGGTCCAAATGCATAGAATGTTCCGAATTAATTTCAATAGTCTATGATGTCCTGATGCACCACAACGACACAATCCAGAACTTATCTGAATGAGGTCTCAGTAATGAATAATTGTTTAGCAAACCGCTATATACTTAAATAATCAATCGATCTAAGACACAATACACGTGTGAAATATAAAATATTTGATGGAAACTTCCACTGGTTCTTGAAGTAAAAGTTTTGCTTTTTACCTAATCACGGCATCCTTTTTTTCTCAGCCTAATATCTGTATGCGAAATTTAGCTATAAAATTATATATATATATATATATATATATATATATATATATATATATATATATATATATATATATATATATATATATATATATATATATATACTTTTAAAAAACTACATCATTTATATTTCGTATTTTTGTTTGTTTTCTTTCAGTTCGATTCTATGTGATATAGTTAAAAACAGCACAATGTTTTCTTTCTGCCCCTAATAAATCAATGGCAAGCAAAGTTTCACAATAATAAGCTGTTAATGTATTCCATTTTGTTAAAACTAATGTTACTGCTATTGTATTTGACGTCTGTGTTCTGGAGGAATTACCTTGTGTATTTTCAGCATGAGCAATTCCTCTGAAACATACTCTAAAGAAATATATTATTCTTACCAAGCTGGTAAAGCCAGACTGCGTAAATTAAGCTGAGTAGATGAACCTATAATCCTATATTAATGCCATCCATATTTCCTTTGGGGACTATACATTTTGAAAGAAGACCGAAAATTAATAGTCTGATATAATTTTTTTTTATTGAAGCTCGCAAATGCTCCCATTTATCTAATTTATGTACAATTTAAAATGATTGTTTATTTTTCCTTAAGATGTGAGTTAAATTGGATTCAAGTCATTCAAAATGTAATCGTTGTGCTGAAAGTTTTAACAAATAACGATTGGCAGATGAGTGAAAATTTATTATCAAAACAAAAGACGGCCATGATATCAAAGATTCCCAGTTGATCTGAAAATAGCACGGATTTCAACACTTCGTCCAGCATGCTCACTAAGAATTACAAATGCCATACCGGCTGTTCACAGGTTCACTTACTCTTTGCTCTATTTACACCCCAATCCGAGCGGTACGTGTCAAGTCTAGTAGGAGTAGTTGTATTACTTGTCGATGTTTCCATACGGTGTACTATATATGTGAGCTGCAGCAAAGTTCTTTCTTTCCAGTTGATTTCAAAATAGTGTGACAGACAATTATTTATCTTCCAAGACTATGTCTTGTTGGTCTCAACTGGCTTTATCTTTTTCCTTTAAGGTCTGATTGCGAAAGCCGTCGATGCATGCAAAGGATAAAAATCTTGCTTGTTATTTGACGTTTGAGGACTTTCACCAGCTGCAAACATTGACAAAAAGCTAATTGTAAAACTTGGGTGTGAGACATGCACGTGAACCACGGAAGTGCTAACTGATTAACAGCTGTCATTGTTCACTGGTACGATTGTGTTTTACGGATTAAAGGCATTGCCCAAGTTTTGGCACCACGATTTTCATGCCGAGTAATGAAGTAAGATTCATTTGGCCTTTCCGTACACACACCCACATGCTTTCGTTAAGCCTCTCTATGTTGACAGGGGTAATAAATCTTTTAAACCTTGTATTTCACTAGGCTCTTAAGAATAGTGGTCAAATCTCAACTTGAATCGATTTCACATTTCAGGTGTAAAACCGTCTGCTTATGTCTTGTACTGGAGAACAGTAATGCATTATTTTAAGCCCACTATGTGCAAACTGTTAATGCCAATTAAAATTTGTATCATTATATGTTCCCTATAAAAGTTTTCTTAGGTATCCATGTCAATAGCTTTGTCAAATGTTTTCCAACAGGGCTGAGGCTGAATGGAGCACCACATATGGATTACATCTTCATAACCAAAATGCAAATATCAAATCGGTGAAAGCTGCTCGGCTTTTTTCCTGGTCGGACCACATATGGTTGCCATTACTGATTTCGCAGCCTATAAAAGCTCAGCAAATGGCAAAGTTACCAGTCTTTATCGAAAACGACATAGGGTTGCTATACCTCTTGCTGTTAAATTTTCATGAAGAACATACTTATTGGCCATGTCGGTAGTCGATTCTTGGTTAATTAATAGCTCTTTTATGTTTTGTTTTCTGGCACTATCGGGATAGTCAAACACACCTCCAACGCTAAATTTTGAGTCATTAAAAAAATAGTAACTTTAGTGGTATCATTTTCTATGTCCTATTGACCAATCCACTAGTTGAACCAGTGACTTAGAACGGGTAACATATATTTGTTTTAGTAATCATGAGGAACTCTGAGACAATTAGTTCCGACCAAGATGATACAACATTTCGGCCTCGCTTGAAAACCCTAAAGTCTTCTTCGCGATCGGCACTCCCGCAACAAACACTTTTCGGGTATTAATACGCAGTAAGTAATGCAGGTCAACGTTCCTGCTCACAGGCTAAGTTTTGAATGAACTTTCTAACCGTTGCATGAAAAGATCTCTTCTCCATCCTGTTACAACCCTTCTTTAATCTCGATATTTCTACAGTGTTTAGACATCCGCGTTTTGAAATTATATCCCAGTCAGAGTACAGTGATTCTTTTTATTTATCTTGCATGCATGCCAGATAGCGGTAAATTCGTTATATTTATTCAGCGATAGATTCTAATTACACTTGTCTAAACTATCCATCAACAGAGTAGGTAGTTTCTGTCATCTAGGCCAATGAAGGGAATGAAGACACTATTTAAATATCATATTTTGCGTGATTATAGTAAGTTAAATAATTTATTTTCTTCTGATTTAAGGAGTTTTACGCTTCAAGTGTTCCTTGTCTCCTTACATGTACACTAATCCTGTTCCAGCTACAACTCTTGGACTTGGGCCTGCCATAAATCTTCTGCATTCCCATTTGAACATATTCTGTCAAATGCTAAAATCATAACAGCCAGACAATGCGACGGAAAACACGAATTCTCGTATCGTCTGTGATTCTACGTAAAAACACCAAGATGGTGCAGATGTTTCTAAAAGCAAGAATGTTAATTTAATAAGTGTTGTATAAGGTAGCTTGTAAGTGCAATGACGGAATTGATAGACTGGCATGCAAACTGTATCACCTTCAGCACTTGACCTAGTTAGTGCATCGATCTTGTTGCAGGGCATTGTCATCAGTCTTGTCGTAGAGCACATTTTCACTTTCGTCTTTATTATACGTATGATGTTATTCATCACATTGTATCAAAAAGGTCTTTCTGAGTGAATATATTTGTTTGAAGGAGTTCTTAATTCCTTGATAGTCTTTATAAGTACTGCAGAGGTGTATCCAAACGGTAATTGGGCTGTCATAGAAACATCAACAATGCGTTAGCAAACTCCTTTGTCTGGACAAACACAATGAACTATTCATAATTCGGAAGAAGAAAGTTACATTTGATCAGTTAGTTCTTGGTACTGTCGAATGTGTTCAATGTTAGTGTGTTTTGTCAACATTTAGGACTGATCAGTTTGAAACGGTACTATTTTTTAGCATGTCGCATTAGTTTGTCCTCTTTCATAGACCCATCGATGATTCAAAGTATTCTATTTTTACAAGTCGACCGTAATCGTGTTACCACATTTCCGACACTCGTTATCCTTGAGATTCCAAATTATGGCGTCATTAGTAAATTCTTGTAAAGTGGATCCTATACAACTGTGTATATGTAATTTTCAGTTCCAGGTCAGGATGACACTTGTGTCATCTGTACTAAAGACAGCCATGAAATTCGTTTACTTTCTGTGATTATTCCAAATCATAACCCTTATTTCCGGATGTTATAAAAATTATTTTGAGTTTAGCACAAGTACTGTAACCGACGCAAATACTTTGCGTAATATTGCTGGCTCGTGGATAAATACATCTAAAGTGGGAAATAGCTATCTTTTCTTGGGTATGAAATTCTTCCGATACACCAAGCCAAAAAATCTAGCAATGACTGAAATTTCATTATATGGATCGATTTTGGAGAAATAACTAAAATATTCCTCGAAACAATATCTTAGGATGTCTACCTCGGTGTCTGTTATTATAAATCAATATGTTCCGAAGAGTTATCTTGGTAACATGAATAGAATTCTCCTGCTCTATTCGCATACGAAATGAATCTTAGCATTGTACCATGGTAAACGAGTTAGCTCGATGTTGATGTATTCAGTTTTGAAAAGTGAGGAAAATCCCCTGTAGGGATGTCAGACATTCCAAAAATATTTGGACATTTTACTCAAAGGTATAACCAAACAACTCGAGGAATCTTTTCCGTTCTCATTGTCATTTAAATGAACTTATTCTATTCATGGTGACAGATTAAAGGTGATTAACAGAACAAACTGGATTCCAGCTCAGCAAGATCTAGTGTAAGAGACACTATGTATCAGGTAGGGAAATATTGGGCGAATATAATAAATCTACTGCAAATTAACAGTGCAATTATATGAAATAATCATTAAATTTCATAACAGTAGTAGGCTAAATTTAATAGCATTGTGTTTTCATTTATGCTCACAACTGTGTAATTTTTAATCACGTACACCACTCTGTTCCTGATGAGAATTATATTTTATTAATTCTGGTGCATTACATCATATAAGATAATCATGTTTTGTCCATTTTATACGCTATATCAGAAAACAAGTTTTGAACATTTCTTTGGGGCTGGTAAACAGACCACTCATCATTCTCTCAATGTAGTAATAAAATGGCAATACCTTAATTCAGAACAGCAACAGGCAAAAAGCAAGATGACGGTCTAAAAAAATGGAGGAGGGGTGAATGCAGATGACTGTCATCAGGTCATAATAGTTCCGGTTCAGTACCCGCGAATATAGTCCCAGTCTATTTTTGAGCCTTTTTTCCTGTCACCGTTTGGTGGCGATACAATTGTTGGATATATGCATTCTTGGTATGGATTTAAAAGCAATTATTTATTCTTTAGAATATGAGCTTATGCTGTGATTGTCTGTGTGTATTTTGGCGACAGTGCACAGTGAGTAATAAGATCTTGGTAATGATCTGGAAGTGAAATCTGTGTTCCATTGCACGTTGGATTGTTGACAGTCAAGCCTTTCAAGCCTTCTATCTATCTATCTATCTATCTATCTATCTATCTATCTATCTATCTATCTATCTATCTATCTATCTATCTATCTATCTATCTATCTATCTATCTATCTATCTATCTATCTATCTATCTGGAACATATTCATTTTGAACAAAGATATCAGGATTAACCATTTTGCACTATCTATCTATCTATCTATCTATCTATCTATCTATCTATCTATCTATCTATCTATCTATCTATCTATCTATCTATCTATCTATCTATCTATCTATCTATCTATCTATCTATCTATCTATCTATCTGGGACATATTCATTTTGAACAAAGATGTCAGGATTAACCATTTTGCACTATCTATCTATCTATCTATCTATCTATCTATCTATCTATCTATCTATCTATCTATCTATCTATCTATCTATCTATCTATCTATCTGGGACATATTCATTTTGAACAAAGATGTCAGGATTAACCATTTTGCATATCTATCTATCTATCTATCTATCTATCTATCTATCTATCTATCTGGGACATATTCATTTTGAACAAAGATGTCAGGATTAACCATTTTGCACTATCTATCTATCTATCTATCTATCTATCTATCTATCTATCTATCTATCTATCTATCTATCTATCTATCTATCTATCTATTATATATATATATATATATATATATATATATATATATATATATATATATATATATATATATATATATATATATATATTATGATGAGAAAACTCTGTCTTGGTGTTTAGATGTTTTCTATCATAACCTTCTTCTCATTTCTGGCTATAAGAAGGAATTTATCGCTACTTTAACAGAAGCCTTGACTCTTGATCAGAGAGGAAGAGAGAGAGAGAGAGAGAGAGAGAGAGAGAGAGAGAGAGAGAGAGAGAGAGAGAGAGAGAGAGAGAGAGAGAGAGAGAGAGAGAGAAGAAGAAGAAGAAGTTCAGCTCTCTTAAAGATAAGGTGTCACACATGATGGTGTAGATACGGTTACATCTTTTTGTGGGGAAATATTTGGCAACGAGATTGTACCAAGCATTTGTAAGAAATAGACACGACACCCTCTGAGCTTGAAATCGCACTTTATTGATATATAGAACTACATTCTAAAGATACAACATATAAATTTATTTATGTTGAAACTATATATAATACATATTACAATACTTATTAAATAGTTCTTCCACAATCTACTATTTCATTTGTCCATTAATTTCTCTGCATTTTTAAATACAAGTCATTTTAATATTCAAAGAGCCTAAAATTCAATAACTGTAATAAATGCATTTTATTCTATTTAATGTAAGGTAACGACCTGAAAAAGATCTGTGAGTGTTATACTTATTATTTAAAGAATATATATTTATTCTCAATTAAATTATAACATGAAGCTAGTAATTATTTCAAACAAATACTAATGAACATCGAGGCTGTAAAATATTTCATTACATTATGATTGTGGAAGAAGGAAACTCAATAATATTACATTATAAATACAATGAACATCAATTTATTAAAGTATTAAATCAGTAAAATATTTCATAGTAGAAAGAGAACTCACTATTACATTATATTGATAAAATAAAAATAATTCAGAAGGATATTACAACTTACTATAAAATCTTTAACTTTTAAGAGCGAGTATAAAGCATAATTTTCTTACCTGTAAGAAATAGACACGACACTTCTCTGAGCTTGAAATCCCACTGAGACCAAGCAGCACAGAGCCTTTTTTATATCTTGGAAGCTGCTGATCATCAGTATACCACGTTTTCATTCAAGGTCAGAGAGGTCTGTCTAATGAACTATGCCTATGTTCTAAAAAAGTCACGCGTGTTCTTGCGTGATAGTCAAGGACAGCTTTAACCTTATATCGAGTTTTAGAGAGAAAGTGTGTGTGTGCGTGGTCAGTAATTTTCCTAAGTGAACGACCTTTTGAATCATACATTGTCTATAACCTTACTAATTGTAAGTGGTCATTTACGTTGCGAACTTTTAAACCCAACTAATGTCCTAGACTGATTATCAATTACTTTGTTCCCAGTATCACAACGCAATTATTAAGGGTTTATTGATTGAATTGTGAGATAGTACATTATTCGTGGCTTCTATCCGTTGTTGGACTATCGAACCAGCTACTATTTAGGCTTTTTTCATTACCAAGTCAAGCTGAAGAAACAAGGAAAATGTTTAATCTGAATTCATTTCAACGTTCTATTATGTTCAGGATATGAATTATTGATTGGGCCATGCTTCTCTTACAATCCAAATCAATATTATAGCACTCTTTTTAAATTCGCAGGTTTTGTCCCCCCAATGACTAGAGATTTCAACATATTCTACACAAATTAAATGTTATCGTTTCTTTCTTTTAAAATTGATATCTTTATATATATATATATATATATATATATATATATATATATATATATATATATATATATATATATATATATATATATATATATATATATACCAATACTGTTTATATATCAAATTGTGACTCGCCAATGGCCCAATAAAATGCAGTATAAACATTCTCGTCACCGTGTACAGTTGTTTCAAGATCAATGATTTATTTCCACACATTAATCGTCAGTGACGAATTAAAATAACGAAAAAAGGTAATAATAGTCCTAGTTTACCAAATGAATTTAATATAGTACACATTTTCTTCGCAATCCTCTCTGCTTTATGTTCTCATTTCCCTTTCATGCATAACGAACAACTAAGCAGAACTGTAGAGGGATAGAGGAAATTATATTGATTAAAACTTGAAATAGAAATTACACCAAGCAAACTACAACAATATGGTTCGTCATAATGATATATGTGCACTTTCCTTGGGATTTATCAACAATGCTTATCAATGCTAAAATTTTGTAAACTATGTCGACATTATACGGTAATTTTCTTGGTTACGTGGTATACATTCTGTGATGTAATTAATGTTTTCTTATTGTTGTTGTTTCTTAAACTTATTATAATGTTCTAAAAAATCGATTATTATGAATTATATATGAAAATTCTCTCTCTCTCTCTCTCATCGTAGCAAAATACGTTCTAAAATCGATGAAATGATGAAAGTAGAGGATCTTCGTTTGTATCATTCCACGATGTCTATGGAATTATGAGTGAAGGCAAAGACCTACGTCAAACAGAGAGAGAGAGAGAGAGAGAGAGAGAGAGAGAGAGAGAGAGAGAGAGAGAGAGAGAGAGTTTTGTATACTCAGTTTTATTATTATTAAAGCAGAAAAATGACTTAGATCAACTGTAAATATATTAAACTATTTTAACTACCACTTGTTGGCTCGTCATTTCCCTTAATTTGTATTCCACATTAATTTCAATCTGCCGGTACATGCATGGCAAATCGATCATGTGAATGACGTGGCTAACTAAGCGTTTGTATTATATTGATTTAATCAATGTTACGACAAAATAAAAACTAAAAATAAGACCATCAACTTATCAATATGCAATTTTGACTGTTAATAGCCACGAAAGGTAAAGAACTACATTTTGTAGTGGACACACACGAAGATATGAAGAGTCTATTCCCTCGGTCAGTACACAGCAGTCTGAATTAAATCGTAACTCCGTTTAAAGAGCGTGTAGTTGATATAAATAAAATATCGTTGTGCAAAATTTTCATTAACAGGAAACTTGGCAAGCCTCGTTTCCTTTTAATGATTTTCGGCCATGTGGTTATCTACTGTCAATGACATCAATCTCGCAAATAGTTCACAAAATCAAATGGAGTCTTATTTTGTATGAATTTGTCACACCCAGAAATGTGTTTATCATACCCAATTCCCATACTAATCATCATTTGAATAGCACTAAACTAGACGACTGCAAAAGTTGACATCACGAATATAGGTCTGCAGGCAAGCTGGCTGACACAAGATTGCATGACCGGTTCCACACAGTAAATTTGTGAAGTTTACATTTTGAATAAATTTCACTTCTTTGTGGCCTAGTGGCTACACCGTCCGCCTCTGATGCAGGAGGAATCGGTTTCGATCCTCGGCTGAGTAAAACCAAAAACTTACAAAAATGATACTAACAGCTGCCTCTGCTGGCGATCAGTATTAAGAAGTTAGTGTTAGGACATTTCGTTTACGAGTTTGAAGTAACATTCGGATCTAAACTGTAATCACATCCTCTATCTCAATTCCGATTAAATGTCACTATGACCCGATCCAATCAAACTTAGCGTACAATGTCTCTCTCGCTGTCTGTTAACGTGGGACGAATGAAAATACGCTTAGTTCACCACACGGACTTCCCTCTGATTTTAAACTAAGCAGTAACAGTTTCATTCCTTATCTGATCTGCATCTAGTACTGCAGTATGTATAGCGACCATCGCATCAAGGGTCCATTCAATAATTTCGCCTGCACGAGATAGGCGAGGGGTTGGTGGTCGGTCTCCAAACAATATTACGCAACAAAACAGCATCCCGATAGTGTGTAGCGTAATCTACTACCTTTAAAATATACAGATTTCTATTCGACGTCGCGGCTTTTATTAGTCCGATTAAATCCATTTGGACACGTCGAAATTGTTCATCCATAAGGTGTATACTCCCCAGGGGACGGGTCGGTGATATGTTTCGGTGCCTTGTCTGACACTTGTCACAGGAGAGAAAACCTCTTAGCATCTACTTGGATCCCTGGCCAGTAGAATTCCTTGACAGGACGATCACGCATCTAGGCAATTCCCATATGTCCTCCCATGAGAATTTCATGCGCGAGTTTCAACCCTTCACCTTCTTCTCGTTTGGCACGACAACCTGCTTGATGTGTACATTTCCTTGTCTGTTGTGGAGACATAAAATCCCTTTCTTGTATGCGATCTTCACCTCACAATTCGGAGTTTGTTTCTCTGTTCCTTCTGCAGCGTATTGATGCAACTGCGTCAGATTTGAGTCTTCCTGCTGGAGCATTGTCAACTCGGCCGGAAGTGCGTTACTGACCGGTGTTGACATAACTTTTATAGGTAGTGGTTTCGTCTGACGACTCTTAAACCCGGTTTTCACAGCACTCACTGACGTTGGTGTGCAAGCTTCTGGGTTCGGTTGTGGCAAAACATAACGACATCCTAGTACGACGTCATGTGAGAGCCCATTCATGCACGCTGATTAAACCTCAGCAAACGTTGATCGAGTCATAGAAAAATTTTTGTTTTACCTTTCCAAGCCGATAATCTAGTCAAGTACTATCATTGTGATGCAATCAAATGCCTCTAAATGGGATCTAGTTGAGTGTTTGTCATGAGTGAGCACACGAGTGAGTGAGTGATCAATCAGCATACAAAGCGGATGAGGGGACGAACAACATCTTAGTCATTTTGTATAGGCCTAAGATGGCGATCGCAATTAGAGAGAACTATAACATTTGTATATTTATGGTCTTCGTGTCTGGATTTTCTTTTATCTCTTATGCTTTCCTAACGGATAACAAACCCCACGATATTCAAGTGTTGTATCTGCTTCATTTTATATAAGGCCCGGCTCACATAAATACGCAAAAATATAGCAAATGTTTTCGATCAAATCGTGAAGCGTGACTTATAAGTCCACTAAACTCGTGTTCCTCATTTGTAACGTCATCAGCATCAGAAATAAAAATGTCCCAGAAATACATCTTTTACAAAAGTTAGATCTTGTACTATAGACTTTAAAAGCTTGAAGAAATCTCCATTGATTAAAATCTCGTCCTCTTTTAAAGCATGTCTCTTTAGTTTCAATGTAGATGAATCTGATGAGAATAATTTGGAAGACTGTCAGAACAATTTAGCTATGTCTGAGGATGAGTCTTTAAACTGCGGTGTGTGTCACAAGCATTAGTCTCCTGGTCTTTGGTGTTGAAATAATTTTGTTATTATTAGATGGGCACAATGTGACCATTGTCAACACTGTACACATTTTTAATTTTGTATAATTAATTTTACATGGGCACAATGTAAAAATTTCTAACACTATTACACACCTTCATTTTGTTATTGTTAAATGGGCACACCGAAAATGTCCAACACTGTTCAGACCTTTGTAGGTCGTATATCACTAGTCACCTTTCTTTTGTTATTGTTAAATGGATACATTGTGAAAATTCCCTACAATGTACACACTTTTCATTTTTTATTGTTAAATAAATACACTGCTGCAATGGGAACATCTTTAATGCTGCAGTGAAATCTCAGTTGTGAGCCAAGGCATCGACTCTAGCAAACTCCGTCGATTTAGATGGATTTTCGAAATTCCATCTCAATGCGATTAACATCTGTATTACTTATTCTTAAAAAGAAGTTCCACATTTTTTAATTATTTTGCGATATCGATATGTTTAAAAATTTAGCGTTTGCATGGCATGCGTCCAACTGTGTACTGTGTTAATAATAATGTTTATTTTTGTACCTAATAAAGACATTTTTGTTGAGATATTTCATTTGCGGATTGATACTGTTGGGGTGGGGTAAGCCTAAGGAAGAAATATACCAGAACGGTTGTACCTAACAGACATCGGAGATTAGCATTTTAAAAATATTTTTTTATGATTGCGAGTTTACTTGTAAAGACTTTGGTTCTTTATTTTGTTTATTTCTACATTCAAACGTGAATATATGTGTCAACTTGTCAAACTTGCATTCTATGTCTGTAGCAGAAGCTGTATCCAATTATTTTTAGTTACCTAATTTCTCAACACTAATCAAGGCTCGATATGTGCATCTCTAGCAGCAGGGAGGGTGAACCCTACAAATTTTTGCGACAAAATCGATTAAAGCCTCAGAATGCCAAATGGAACCTTCCTACGAAATCTCATATTTCAACCAAAAAAAAAAAATAAAGACCCCATTTTACAAATGGAGCCTTAGCGATTTTGTCGCAAATACATTGTCATAACCACCCTCAAATTGCTGCCATCTACGGTCGCAAATATGTTGTCATCTCACCCTCCCTGCTGCTGATTAATACAAATTATTTAACCAAATATTTGATCAAGTCCAATACGATATCGTGACCGAGGGTCGTGTAAATTTATTGTTATAAATCCATATGGGACTGACTGAGCATGACTAAAGTAATTTTTAAATCCATTGAAGTCCATATCGGAACACCATGTTTGCCAAATATTTCGTAGCGTATGTGTATCAACGCCATTGAATACAGCAAGAATATTGCAGTTATCGCGAATCACTTTTGGAATTTGAGTATATCGTTGAGTGACATATATCACGTCAGTGTTTTTATGCCTACCTCGTGAAAATATTCTAGCAGGGTTCTTTTGATTATCTAACATTACATCATCGTACACTACAAGATTGTTTATGTCTCCATCGAGATCCTCTACTGATGGTGCATCATTAATATCAGTAATAAAGTCGATTACACTTTCACCTTTAATTTCTGATGCATTTTCATTATAATCTTTTAGCACTTCATAGCACCGTTGATCATCTACGGATGGGGCAACTAAATATAATTTATTCCACTTCATAAATCGCATTATCAAATTAAGCAGTAATTGTGTTTTGCCTGATCCAGATGGTCCGATTATAATGGCACGGACAGAATTCGGAAGCGCTGCGTGGTGTTTTACCGGTTCTCTTCTTTTAGTCGCTGAAAAATCAATTATATTCATAACGCTATATATAAATTATGGATCTATATTGTGTTAAGTGTAAACAGCGTACTGATACAACCGATCAGACAACCATTACAACTAAAAACAATAGACTAGCGCTTACTGGTAAGTGTGTAACATGTGGTACAAAAAAATTTAGATTTTTAAAAAAAAGCAACTCGGAGGTGATATTGCCGCAAAACTTGGAAAACTCCCCGGAACCCCATGGGCAAAATACCCCGGAGAAAAACACCTTCCAGGATATAGCTACTGTGGTCCCGGAACGAGATTAGATATCAGACTTGATTATCAAAATCAGCCCCGGCCTGGTGAGTATCCGATAAATGCTATTGATAAGGCATATCATGCTCATGATGTTGCATATAAAAGCAATAGTTTGCAACAAAGACATATCGCGGATGTAAAATTAATTCATGCCTTAAATGCTATTTCCGATAAATCCTTCAAAGAAAAATTGGCTTCATGGTTGGTCAAATCAGCTATGAAAGGCAAATTAGTGTTAGGTGCTGGTAATTGAAAACACCAGTGTTTTTTATAGTATGGAATCTATTTATTATTCTCCGAAAGGATACTGGAAGGGTAAAGCAGCAATCAGTAAACTCGCTAACGCTGCAAAAGTGAAAAAATCCACTGCAAAAGATTGGTTATCCAAACAAGCTATATGGCAAATTTATCTACCACCGCCTAAACAAATTAATTATTCTCATTTTGATGTTACCGTACCCAATGAAGTTCATCAGGCTGATTTATTGTTTTTACCACATGACCATGGTTACAAATACGCGCTAACTGTAGTTGATATTGCGAGTCGATTTAAACAAGCAGAACCATTGAAAACAAAGTCAGCTTCTGAAGTCGCTTCTGCATTTGAAAGGATTTATCGACGAGGTCCTCTAAGATGGCCAAATCTATTACAAGTTGATCCTGGCAAAGAGTTTCAAGGTGTTGTTCTATCAACAATGAAAACTCATAATGTTACAATTCGACGGGGACATACTGCGTTACATACTGATCAGGCAATTGTAGAACGATTTAATCGAACTCTTGCAGAACGGTTATTTGGATATCAATATGCAAAAGAATTCATCCAAGAAAAACGATCTCGTGAATGGGTCCAAAGGTTACCGAGTGTAGTTGCAGCGTTAAATAACGAGATTACTCGAACTATTAATATGAAACCAAATATTGCAATAAAAAAAGAATATATTCCCGAACAACCGCAGCAGGTTAGCACTCAGCCACTTCTCGGTGATGTTACTGTGAGATATTTATACGAACCAGGAGAGCTTGAAGGCGGTAAAAGAAGAGCTACTGATCCTATATGGAGTGTTACTACGCATAAAATTTCAACCATAACGCGATCAACTGGTAGACCTCCAATCTACAAATTGGATTCAACTGCACCTCAGCGTGGTTTTACACGCGAACAACTACAAGTCATTCCGGACGATACTCAATTACCGCCACATGGTCTTAACTAGCTCCGTTACGTCTATTACACTCAAGACAGGTCAACATCACATTGTTTCTGACATGACCAAGACTGTTATTTTTTCTGTCTACGGTGAGTTGTCGAGGGTCTTTATCCGAATACTGCCAGTGCATTATACAATTGCAACTGGCGCAGTGATTATTCTGTTGTTCTTTTAATGCGATTATTACTTCAGCATCAATATCAAATTCTCGTTGTTTTTTTTTGTCCTGCTGTTTGTAACCAGAGAGTTTTTTATTAATGATGCTAATATCAGTGTTATCATCGTTTGCATTAAAATCATCATCGAAAACAATCTTTCGTAGTTGATTTATTTGTCGTCCTCTGGACACTGCGAGATAGACTAAATTTGACCATTCAATGCGATTATCAACTATCCAAACAATTGTATCCGTGATGGTCAATCCTTGTGACGAGTGTATTGTTGTTACATAACCAAGCGTCCATGGTGATTTATCAGCGCATAATGCATCTTCTACAGTATTGATATCAACTAGCACAATATCATTTAACACTAGAATCTGTTTCTCCGTCTGGCCTGGAATTTCAACTTCAATATTCTGCTTTCGTGTATCCAATGGTCTATAACACAATGGTACTGGAAACGTTGGGAATTTTTTCTTGTGTAGCTCAAACAACTTTTTCTGAAGTGCGTCTCTGACTATCTTTCTACTTGCTACTACAAAATCATTTGGTTTCCATGTTTCCCAAAAATCATTCAAAGGTGTTTCAGAAATTATTTCACGCGCTACTTCACATTGAATTCTATCGTGTTGTAATCTAATTAGTTTTTTAAACTCACGTAACTGCTCATCGAGTGCTCTATAGTCAGTATCAATTTCTTCGTAATAATCAACAAATCCTTTTAACCAATTATGTGGACTTCTACCAACAAATGGTGGTGGTTGACCATGATCGCCGCACAATATAACTTTTGTATTATTTTGCAATAACCAATCAAGAAACATTTTTAATACATCTTCTGAAACAGTACATGCTTCATCCCAAATAATAACCGCTGGAATAAATTTCTCACCCATTCGCTCAGGAGTCCAAGCATCACCCTTGTATCGAAAAAAACTATGATACGTGCAAGCTTCAACATTTCGTTGTTTGATCTCTCTCGCTAGTCTATGGGTTGGTGTGAGTACAATCATGGACGTTCTCTCTCGATATAATTCTATCGCACGTGTTGTCTTTCCAGATCCACCACAACCGTTTAAATAAACTGTTTTATATCTACAAATTGGATCTGATATCGGTGGTGCTTTAGACATAGAAAATCCGAAGGATTTTTCACTGATAGAATTATCGTTTTTCAGGTAGCTGCTTTTAATCTCAACGTCTGCTGATTCAGAATAATCGCATTGTATTTCACGTTTAATTCGCCATGTTCCCCAAGTCTCTTCGCTATTAGTAAATTTAGTTATCTCTTTGATATATTTTTTATCGACATACATTGAATCAATTGCAACTCTGACTGCTATACTAGGAAATCTATTTATCATTGCAAATAAATTGATAGATGCATAACCCAGCATAGAAGCTCTCAAATGTAGATATGCAGAGCTTTCTCCATCACTGTAAGTAACAATTCTACCTAACTTTGTTTTATTGGACAAGAAGGCTGTTTTACAATTTGCGTATCTATTTGTCTCTACTGCATCTTTAATAACGAAGTCGTATTCGGCATCATCTATAATCAATCGTGAGGATTGTCTTTTAAAGTTGAATTTTTTTCCACCTTGTGTAAATTTACCGATTATTCTTCGGCCAAGATCCTTTGCTTCACTATTTCGTTGATTAAATATCTTTTTTGACCATTCAATGATATACTCCTCGTCAGCATCAATATGTTTTCTAGACTTATCGATTATACTATCAAGACATTCTGGTTCTGGTAACCAGACATTGGTTTGTTTTTGATATGAGATAATCGCTTCGCTGACAATCAACGAAACTAACATTTTACAATCAATCATATATCGCAATAACACTATTGGTAACCACATCCTTTCAGCCATGTGTCTACCAATCCAAACATAACAACACGGATGAAGTCCTTCAGCGAATTCAAATGATACTACTCAAGCAAAACCGGTCAAATCAAAATCAGGCAGTGGTCCATTAATAGCAACGCGAGTCATTTCATGTGTGGGATGTCCAAACCGTTTAAAATACTCACCAGCGAATCCATATCCTAGAAAACTTCCTGGATAACAGGCAACGATATCAACTGATATCATACTTTCACGATTGTACTTAACGTTCCATAGACCGCCATGATAATATTCCAAACAGCTGGATTGAACATCCTGTAAAAACTCTTTTCGTGTTGGTTTCCAATTATTTTTCTTTCTTGCAAAATGAGCTGCAACCGATGGAATTGTAAAACAATTTGTAAGTAACTGTTCGTAATCTTCGGATTTTCCATTAAAAACGCTAGCGTTTTCACTGAGACTTATTGCTAGATTTTTCATCCTATTATGTAGACTTTCACTGCGATATAATTCACCGTTAGGTTTCACAAATTGATTGAATTGACATTCTTCATCTTCAAAACTATGAAGTAGCCATACTGATACAGGGTCGTTTTTACACAAACTAGCAATAGCATCGAATAATCTTTCTTCAGTGAGAATACCATCCTTGGTGAATTCTTCTGGGATATACTTCACTGTTCTGTCTCGCGGGAATATTGTAACCGCGGATGTCCATGCGTGCTTGTTATGATCAATAATTTTGATTGGAGCTCCGTTTTTATTGTATTTCGATTCGTATAATACTTCGCCAGTTATCGTTAAAACGGTTATCGGAAATCTCAACGACTTTTCCAATCTAGCTATATCGGAAATAGTTGCTCCGTTCTCTTTCACTGTTAGCTCCCATTCATCTATTTTTTTATGTCTTAGATCGGTTAATTTATTCCCACGGAGTGCATTTGTAAAGTGTTCTAAGAATCTTTGTGCCACACAGTTGAGTGGCTTTTCCGCTGACGTTGACTGTTTCATTGGTGCTAGTTTTCCAATGTCAGGTTTCTTATTTAACGGATACATCCCATAAACGACTGCTGTTTCTGGATACGCTTTTTCATAGTATGGTTTATCAATTCCAGTTAACAGCCCTGGTCTGGAATCACGGCTAACAATGACTGTTGTCCTATCTTTGAGAATTGGCTCAAATTTGTCTCTTATAACCCATTCGCCCGATTCTAAATTGATAATGAATTTCACTCTGAGAAAATACCGTTTATTGCCAAGTTGTGATAGTATCATAGCTGCTGTTTCATCATTCATTCTAGCATCAACAACACCATCGATTTTAAATGTTGACCAGGTGTGTGATGCACCGTCCTGTTTAAACTCATTAACACAATCTCGTATTTTTCTAATCAGACTTCTATTATTTATTCTCTCTTTTGGTACATCTTCGAGAGTTCTATCAAGATTGAATTTAATATTTTTCCAAGGCTTGATTGCCGATAATCTCTTGAATTCTTCATTCATATAAATAAGACAAGTATTTAAATAGAAAAGTTTGTTTATATATAATGAATCACTGCAAATGGCTTATGATCGGATCAGTAACTCCATGCAATAAATCGTGTAGAGGTGAATTCTGTGGATATCACTTACAGAGTGTCAGAAATAATTCGACAGGCCCGTCCCCATGTATAAATTGTGGGATGGGTGTGAGAGGAAAATCACAATTATGTATCAATTGTGGGGGTAAGCGGTTTAGAGAATTGAAACGTTATTATGATAAACGAATAAAAAACGCCATCATTGACCCTAACCATGACTCTGTCAAAGACAAAATCATAAAAACCCCTCAAGACTACATTAATAGATTTATAATTAAAGCAAATAATGAATTAGACAAATAGTATTATTATATAAATGGAGCAAGAATTCAGACCACATCCAATACTCGTTAATTATGAAATATCTCGTAATGGTGTTGTTAGACACTATAGACTAAAGAAACCCGTGGGACATGTTAATAGTCAAGGATATTTGTGTTTTACTGCTGGAGGAAAGGGATATCTCTGTCATAGGGCAGTCTTTGAGTGTTATATGGGACCGATTAAAGATGGCTGTGTTATTGATCACATTGACTCCAATCCCTTAAATAACGCGATTTCCAATTTACAATGCATTTCTCAAAGAGAGAATATAAAAAAAAGGAAAGACAGGGACTTGTAAGTCAGTTGGAAAGAGACCAGTACAGTCATTTGATACAACGACGAATGAAAAAAGAGTTTTTCAATCAATGAATGCTGCGGGAAAATATTTTGGAATATGTATGCCTTCAGTACGAAAAGTTGCTGAAGGGATTTATCAAACAGCTATCTCAAAGAAAAATGGACATAGAATAAAGTTTTCATACGCATGAAATGACTCTCAATAATTACTATTAATAAAATCTATTTTTTTTAAATTTTGTTCCGTATTTCCCCTCATTACTACTGATCGTCACGTGACTATCCTACTTTCGATATTGATTCCCGGATATGTAATTCGTGCGAGAATACATGTGAAATTGGATTGAATTAATGATGTGTGTGATCTCATGTACGTATTTAATGGTTATACGTATCAGGTATGTACGGATTTTGATTTTGTGTTATTGTTTCTTGTTTCTAAAGACTGTATTGAGAACAGCAGTTAGGGTTTTGTTGGAAAAACCTGTACAGGGTAGACAATTTGACAGAGTTATGTATGGCCGTGTGAATCCAAGGCCAGGGGTCTATTAATAGATTTTTTAAAAATCCCAATTACAAAGACACGTTAACAGCGCTGTTTAGATTTTGTATGAAAATGAAATTACTTTGTAATTATAAATAAAATAGATTGTATGTGTGAAGTCAAAATAGTAAAGCGCATTACATGTAATCCAGTTTTTTTAGTGTGGTAATAAAATTCAGAAAAATATCATTCTCGAATTGACAGGGATCCCCATAACAGAGTTATCTCGTCATGTAAATCCATTATTATTACGATTATTTAATCGTAATATTATAGAAATTAATAAAAAAATTGCTATTATTTAACAGTTGTATTTCTTGTTTTAATGTTTTATTTAAATACTTAGCTTCCATTGAAATTACTACACAATATTCATTATGAAATGCTAGGAAAATAAATACACACCTACACATTGACACTGCAGTATTAGGTCACCTTATATATAATATGTGCCGTAATAAGTTTGGGGCTTTAAAACGAAGCCCAATATTGCCAATCAAAACTCCCACGCCATTGACATGGTGTGGTTGAATTTTTTCAACTGCAACCAGGGTTAATTTCTTGGGTTGCTTTTGATTGGCAGATTGGGTGTAGGTCCGCCCCGTCGTTTCATGTTTGTATCGTCCTGTACTGTCCCTATCATACCATCCTATCATTTCATTGTATATATAACCATCCTATCATTTCATTGTATATATAACCATCCTATCATTTCATTGTATATATAACCATCCTATATAATCGCATTGTATATATAACCATCCTATATAATCGCATTGTAAATATTCATTCATTGTAAATATTCATTCATTGTAAATCCTATATAATCGCATTGTAAATATTCATTCATTGTAAATATTCATTCATTGTAAATATTCATTCATTGTATATCCTATATAATCGCATTGTATATCCTATATAATCGCATTGTATATATGTAATGTACTGTCCCCCCTCTGGCCTCTTTGACGTCGTTTGGCGCGAAAGAGGTTCCAAATGAGGCTTTATGTTATATGTTCAATGTTTGTAAAGAAATCACTTGGATTTCACGTCTAATACCCATATAACCCGCCCTTGAACTCGATTGGGGGGTTAGGGTATTGTATAAGTCTTTAATGTATGTGCCCTTTCGAAACTCGAATGAGGAAGAGACGGGCATTGTATATGTTTTGTTTTTTTTGTATATAAAAATATTTTAAAGATAAGAAAATACATTAGTAATAATATTCAATAAATGGAATTTCAAGATATTACATCTATCATCACAGAAATATCAAATTTAAGAAATCAAGGAATCGTACTCTCTGAATTTTTGAATGAAGACAGACTTTTGAATGAATTTGAACAAATTGATATACAATTGAAACATGGAAGATATGTTCTACCTAAAATGTATTCACTGATAAAAAGAATCCAAAAAGCGGTTAATGCTTCTTTGTATAACAATGATATTAATTTATTCATTCGGCTATTTAGTATAGTTGAAGCCATTAGAAAGAAACTCGGGGAACAGTACCAAGTTCGGTCAGAGATTGCTTTGAAAGTGAAATCTATAAAACGTTTGATTGATGCAAGTATTGAAACCCACAATTGAAAAAACGTTAGCATTTCCAATAATGACTTCAGAAGCATTAAGTAACAGACTAGCCCGTGAGAGGTTAGCATTACTGAAAAAGTTTATACCAATTCGAGATAACGTGCGAGATAAACTACAACTTAGACAGCAAGCGCAGACTGACTTTTCTATTGGAAGCGAACAACTTTTTGCCCCTGTAACTAAAGCCACTAAAGATATGAAACTTGCAACAGAACGTGCTATATACGGCGACATCCCTAAAGAGGGAGCAGTACCTATTATTGATGTATTAGGAAAGATTGCTACAGAAACTGAAAAAACCAAGGAGGGAATAAAACAGCTTTCAGGTGAGTTACAAACTCAGCGAGAAATACAACAAATGGGTAATATTGATATTGATGATAACCCAGTTGAAGATGCTAGTGATTCTATTGAAAAAATTTCCACTAAAAAAAGTGTTCCTTTTAACGAGAAATTCACTGATAAAGCTATAAAAGAAATCAGACAAATTCAATTGCTGAAACCTGAAGACTATGAGTTATTTGGTGACTTTGCTGTCAAAAGTTATTATAACAGGGGGAGATTTTTAAAAGACGAGTATCAAAAAAACACAATAACCAAAGATCAATGGGTGAATTGGTTATTTAAAATTAATAAAGAAATCCCCGGAAATTTAAATAAGAATACAGTGGAATACAGATCTTTTAAAATAGGAGTTGATGCGTATGGTTTAGAACAACAACAACAAGGTCAAGGTCGAGGTCGAGGTCAAGGTCGACAATCTCCAGAAATTCAAAACGTTTCCGAACCAGCTCTAGAAATTCAAAACGTTTCCGAATCAGAAAGTTCTTCAGGAAAGGGTTATGGAAGTTCTCATCATGATTCTCATATGTGTCCTAGTAATATCATTAATGATATATCACGACTTGAGGTTCTTATGGGAGGTAAGCGAGCTGGGAATAACTCAGTCGAAATAACTAATGAAGCATTTGATATTTGCAGACGATTATTCCAAGGTGGGATAATTGATATTCATACGTATCGAGAACTCTTGGATGAGTTAATGGACGGAATTCCAGGGGAATTTAGTGGTTATTATAGCGATTGAAATTTCTAATTGCTTGCATTTAGAAATTACAAAGTCATTTTAAATAAGATGATAGTACACTATAATCACAATAAACCAACAAACGTGTAATAAACTCAAGATTGCCCGTTTATAAGGCATACTATGGAGACGGCCTTGGAAATACCATGGCTGGTTTATTCACAAGAACAGCCCCAAAAGTAGCACCAATTGCTAAACAATTAGCGATGAAAGCCATTGATGTTATTCGTAATAAGGGAATTAACGCTGTTGGAGATCTTGCAGGAACGGCCTTTTCTACCGCAAAGAATAGAATAACTTCATTGGTGAAATCTAGATTCGGACGAAAACCACCACAAATACTTTCAACACCGCTACCTTCAACAACAATGATGCCTGCAAATGTCAGTAAAGTGATAAATAACGCAGTGGAACAAAAACTAGCATCATTAGCAATGACTTCACCAGATAGTAGTAATATTGCAAGTATGATAGCGGGAAGTGGTCTTGGAGGAAATAGTAAAAATGTCAGACGAAAAAGAAAATGATAGCATTACTACATTTAGAAAAACGATAAAGTTTTAGTATAAATGGCATTTTAAAAAATTGCTGATCCGGCGTTTGATATGGCAGCACCGGTGAATAAAGATGATTCTAAAATTAACTATCAGTATTATGCCTATCCTGCAAGAGAGCCTAATCAACGGGGGAGAGTTGAACTTCAAGTTCAAGATACAAGTAGATACTTTTTGCCGTGTGAGGCATTTATTGAAGTAGAAGGAGAGCTTGTAACAAATGTTGCAGCTGATACACCATATGAGAATGACCCAAATATCCGAGTTGGTTTTGTAAATAATGGCATTATGGCGCTATTTAACAGTGCAAGATATATCATTGATGGAAAAGAAATTGAATCAATAGAACACAATGTTGATATTGCAACAACAATAATCGGACTTGCGAGATATTCTGATGATTATACAAGGTCGGCTGGTCCGTCTATGATGTTTGCTAAGGATACTTCTGATCATGCTGACCATTATCAATTTATTAAAGTACTAACTGCGCAAGCTACTGCAGAAGCTGATCAACAACTCGCAGCTAATCCAGACCGTGAAGATAGACCAGGCGGTGGATTCGACATTTTAAAAAGGGTCAATGATAATTTCAATCTAGAATTTGCAACACGAAAAGGAGCATTAAAAGGACAGCATCGACGGTTTTCATGTGCAATTCCGTTACATCACATATTTGGATTCTGTAGAAATGTCAGAAAAGTCATCTATGGAGCAAAGCATACGGTTGTGTTAGTGCGAAAAGAAAATGACAATGATGCAATCTGGTGTGCTGATGGTGTTGCTGATGGTAAAGTCATTTTAAATAAATTGGTTCTATGGATAACCGTCTTGACACCAGCAGTTACAATAGAGCAAGAATTACTATCGTTTATGGACACAGGTGGAAAATCATTGCTAAGTTGGCTAACAACAACGACTGATACAAAGCAGGATAATGTAAATGGCACATTTACATGGCACTTAGCATCAAAACAAGGTGTTTCAGCTCCACGTCATATCTTTATAGCGTTACAGGATGCAAATCGAGTGGGTCGTCAAGTATCTAGTCATATGATATTTGATAAATTAGGAGTAAGTGAAGTTTCGTTGAGAATAAACGGTCAACAAGAGGCAGCAGAGATTGTACATCTTAATTATGAAAACAACAACATAGCTCGTGTATATCATAGAATATTGTCGTATATGGGTCGTGATCAAAATGTTGATACTGGTTTGCAAATATCGCAAATTGATTTTGAAAAACACTATCCGATTTATTACTTTTCATTGGAACATCTTGACATGATGAGACAATCTGTTGTTGATATATACTTCCAAGCTCGGGTACAACGCCCTGCTGGTATAGCCGATTATAGAGCAGTTGCTGTCATTCTCAGTGATAAATCAATGTTGTTAGAAGGAGTTGGCGGACGAATGAGACTTATTGATGCACCAGTAGAAAATCTTTGATTTTCCAAACATGTAGTTAGGATTTTCACAATAAGATCAATTGAAAGTGTAAATTACATTTTAGAATAGAATGACATATAGTATTGTTAATGTCCAGTTGACTGATGGTCAGGTCAAGAAATTGAAATCAAAGTCGGCTAAAGAATGTGGAACTACAATAACGCTGAAACCCACTCAAATGTCCGGTGGTGCACATAAATTATCATTGACAGATCGTCAAATAAAACATTTCAATGATGCGCTAAAGAACAAACGAGGAGTTCAAATTGATTTTTCGAAAGCAGCAATCGCCAATATGATAAAATCAGGTGGAATATTCCCGCTGTTAGCTGCTATTCCAGCATTGATTGCAGCGGCTGCCCCAGCGGTTGCGAAGGCGGCAGCGTTAGGAGCCGTTGGTACTGCTGCAGGAATGGCCCTGAAAAAAGCTACTGGGAAAGGCTATAAAAAAAAGGAAAGGGTCTAAGACTACCAGGAACCCCATACAATTGGTACAAGGGAACGGGCCTAAGAATACCAGGAACGGCTTATTAGTGGAAAAATCCCTAGGATTTTCACCAATGTCCAATTTTGATTTAATTGATGCTGTAAAATCATTATCAATAAAAAACTTTAGAGGAGTTTTCATGAGAGATCAATTACCGTCAAAACCAATGAAAAATGAAACGGGTATTATCAATCTTGATAACAGCAGCGGAAAAGGAACTCATTGGGTCGCATATGCAATTGATCCACGTGGAATTGTCTATTTTGATTCATATGGATTAGCTCCACCAAAAGAATTCATGCGATATGTATCCACAATAACAAAGTCATCTCCAATTTTTTATTCCACGCTACCAACACAACAGTTAAATGATCCACCGATATGCGGTCGTGAAGTATTAAACTTCCTTGCAGAGATATCTAAATTTCCAAGGAAACCACCACAAGTTGTTGTTAATGAATATACTAGCAGGCAATGGCAAAAACGATAGCGTTATGATTTAGAAAAACGTAGCGTTTTCGTATAATGATTGATATTTGGGGACGACCTTTATCAGAATCAAAAAAAACAGAAACCGATAGTAAATTAGCTGTCGAAAGTGTAAAAAAAATAATCGAAGATGAAATCGCCGAGACATTAAATTTTTCAAGTGTAGATCCTGGGGAAATAGTTGTATTTCAAGATCGCCAGGGCAAATTGAAATCTAGTAATGTTTCATTGGATGATGTCTTAATACGAAGACGTGACGTCGTTGAAGATACAATAGCGTTATATTCAAATGATGGAAAACTCAAACCAGGTGTACTTGTTTCTACAATCACAGATGCATTAAAAAATTTAAATGAAGAACTTGAAAAACATATAACAACATATACTTCCCTTCGTAGAAATATTATCAATAAATTTTTTGGAACACCAGTGGTAACCTCTCCATCTCTCGCTGAAATTAAATCCAATTTTGATGAAATTAAATCCAATATTAAAAATATTAATGATGCTGGATTTAATATTATTAGAGATAACATTAGTAATATTAAAAAATCTATCGAGGATATTACAAAATTTAAAACAGACAATCTTCCGCTACTTGAAAAAATAAAGATTCCTCATGAGAGGAATATCATAAATATGATATACACAGTTCTCTCTGGATCATTAGATTGGGAACCTAAAAAGAATACAATAACTCTCACTGTGTCAAAGCCGGGTATTTATCGATTAACAATAGTGTCACTGAATCAGTTTAATATATCATCATCGACTTCATATGGATACAACAACGTGATTTCAACGACTATTGACCTGGATGAATACAAACGGTTTACAATAACAAGCACTGATCCTAATTTAAATAAGACATCATTTGTATGGTACATGGAGTTTGTAGCTGATCTAAATTAAAATTTTTAACAATTAAAAACCACTTGAGATTTTAAAATAATATGATTCCATCATCGCAATATCGCTATGATACCGTCAAAGAGTTCTTAACAAAACTCAAAACACTCATTGATGAGTATGAAATAAAAATTAAAAAGTATCGCAGGAGAATTACCGCAATTGATGTTACAGTATACTCGGTATCTGGTATAATGGCCGGTGCTGGTATTATACTATCTTCAGTAACAATGGTAGCTCCGATTGCTGTCCCAATTGCTATTTCAGCGGTGACAACATTTGCTGGAATTGCAAATGCTATTACTAAAAAAATATCGTGTTCTCAAGAAAAACTTAACGACTATATAGTAAAACATCAAGCAGTATCTAACGGTTACTCACAATTATCCTCGTTGATGTCATCATCGATTGATGATACGATAATTACCGAAGACGAATTCTCCGCGATGATACGTATTTATGATACTACGATTAAAAACGCTAGCGTTTTTTCATCTATTGCAAAATTAGACATTGTAAATAATAATAATAATAATGTCGCAAGAGATTCAACTACTTCAGCGGATAGCAGAAAATACCACTCCGCGGAAAACAAGCATGATATCAATATCGTCAACAAACCCTAAATTCAGTGTGAATTTTCCCTCGCCTGTTTCAGTAAAGGAAATCGCGTTGGCAAAATTACGAGTGTATCATAGTTGGCCTAATATTAGATCGGTTTCATTTGGTGGTCAGAGACCTAATAATTCTCTGGTATTTGCATATAGGAATAAAAAAGATGACACTCCAGATTGGAACGTTGTTTCAATACCAACTGGGTCCTATCAAATTGAGCAAATTAATAATGAATTACAACGTAGAATAAAATCCATTACTAAAAAAGAATCAAAAATTGCGATAACAGTTCATGAACCAACGCTATCATCTACAATTGAAATAGGCTCTCCTGGGTATGTTGTAGATATTTATAACAGTTCAATAAGAACAGTATTAGGATGGCCCGAAGATCCACCTAGAAGTGCTGGTAATTCCACGCCCGAGCCTGTAAAATCTGATTACGTCACTGATGAAATAGGACCTAAAAATCCATCAAAAGGATATAAAAAATTCGAGGATATAAACTTCACAAAATTATATCGATATAAGAATCAATATGGTGAAGATGTGTGGAGAATTCCATTTTTTAATGATTATATCCCACAGGAAGGTGAAATTCTGGAAATACATGAAACAAGTCCAACATTTGTAGATATTAAAGATCACATCCTTGATAGAATGAATAATGATTTTTTGTCGTTATTACCCTCGTTAAGATCTGGCTTTCTTACACAAGCTGAGTTTACTAGTGTAGTCGCCGCGGGTAATAAAATCATCGATGACATGGAAATATTTAATTCGAGGATTACTAATCTCTTCACTGATGAAAATAGCCCGATTTCAAAAACTAGCTCAGCCCAAGATTATAAAAAAAATATAAATGAAAATCCAAATTATAAATTACCAGGATATAACGTTCCCGAGTTAAAGAAAAAACTCAGAACTGCCATCGACGAAGGATTTAATAAAATTTATCAATCATGGAAAGATAGCCAGCCGAAGCCTATTATCCTCACTTATAATAATTCTCCCGACGGCGACGGTAGACATATTGCACCGAACAATGTAAATATTTCATCGGTGATCGCACTTAATTTAACGTGTGATGTAATCGAAGGAAGTTATCAAATTAATATGGAACAATCAAATCAAGCCCGACAAGGTTACATTCTTTATTCATTTTCACCAACAGCACCCCCCGGATTTTTAGTTGTTGAGAATCCGACTAATCCAGTCTATATGCAATGTCAAAATGATTTACTAACTAGAATTAATTTTACACTCACCGATCAGTCAAATAATTTAATTGATCTACGTGGTGAAGTATTATCGATTAGTCTGTTTGTGAAAAGCTAACAAATAATTTGTATTAATCAGCAGCAGGGAGGGTGAGATGACAACATATTTGCGACCGTAGATGGCAGCAATTTGAGGGTGGTTATGACAATGTATTTGCGACAAAATCGCTAAGGCTCCATTTGTAAAATGGGGTCTTTATTTTTTTTGGTTGAAATATGAGATTTCGTAGGAAGGTTCCATTTGGCATTCTGAGGCTTTAATCGATTTTGTCGCAAAAATTTGTAGGGTTCACCCTCCCTGCTGCTTCTCTTAAAAACACGGTTGTGATACGAGTAAAATTTGCTACTTAAAATAAGTTTAATAATATATTTCATTGATATTTATTTCTTTAAAATTGGTCCCAGTTGTCGTCGAGTATTATGAGTATACACTGATACATAGGAAACATACAGCAATAGGTCATGCAAGTTCATTCAATGATAATTGCAACGATGCATGTCGAAAGATAAATTATAAAATGGTAACACTTGAAACCTACTGTTTGCTGTTTGGAATTGTTTTCTGCCCATTTCTTGATGGCACCTCCTTGATTACAATAAAGACAATGTACAGTCAAAGGTCAATAGTTGACCTATTGTAAGATCTGCATATCTGATTTTATGGTAAGAGAGGAAGGGAGGGAAAGAGAAGAAGAAAAAAGAAAAGTGAGAATTATTTTCTAAATAGGGAAAAGGTTAGTTCCAAAAGTGATATCGCCATTGTGACTAGGTCTTGTATCGACGAGTTGAGGAGATCCGAGTTAGGCGTACTGTCCTAAGTAGTTCGTCAGTCAGACCTCACAAACTCTTCATTTGGGGTACCTTAAAGAGTTATATAACGGTGTGCGTACACTGCATAGTTGTGTAGCAGGTAATTATGATATACCTTGAACACTTGAGTAATGCAAAACACGAATTTGTCACTTGCACATATTCCACTTAAAGATCAAAACAGTAGTGTACTAACGATTGGGGTGGGTGGGTGGACGGGGCGGTTGCCCCCAGCGCCAGATGTCCTGAGGCGTCAAAACCCCTTTGGACCTACATTGTTGCCCCGGGCACCACTTACCCTTATTATGCCTCTGGGTCAAGCCAATCTTTACCTTCGTCAATTTCCGATTGTAGGTAAATATGGGACGAACACAATTTAATGCTAAGACAAAGGACACAAGTCACTTCCACCCTTACCCGCGCCTTTAAATAAAATCCAAAAGGTAGTGCTTCCCGGGACCGTCCAAGACACACACACACTAGCTGAACTAGAGGAAATTAGACAAGCCCTTGAAAATAATATCAATTCACAAATAGACACACACTTTTTATGAACATTGTACGGAATTTGAAGACATTAGGATACTCCCCAAAGGAAAACAACCACTCCGAGGTCCACCAAAGGGAAAAGCACTAAAACAAAAGAAAACGCACCACAATTAAACGCACCATCTCCACGCGAGCAACCTCTCCCCACTAACCAACACAACAACATCAACAACAAACTTAAAATAGCCAACCCCAGCCAAAACAAGAAAAATAAAATTGCCAGGGTCATGGAACAAAATTTCAATACAATATTGGTTACTAAAACACCCCCAGTCTGCACTAAAGTAATTAATGAGTCAAACACAAACACAAAACCCAACATAAATGATGCACACCCCGGCTACCTCACACTGATCATACACTATCCTACCAACCCAAACAAGCATCCAACAGACTCCACTATCATACAAGAACTACAAAAACACAAAAAAGAACAAAACCAAATTAAACACATGAAGCCATCAGGAACTAGTATCCGATGCTTCAGAGGAGCCCAAATCAAAGCATACAAAAAGATCAAAATGATTAATGACATCCCAGTTAAAATATGTAATCATCACAACTACATCAAAGCAAACAAGCAACCAAAACAGAAAACAATCACACATCCAATATCAATCCAGAAACAACCCAAAAATTCAACCAAATAAGGAGCGGACCTAATCATTTGGCAATGGAACTGCAGAGGCATTTACCAGAAGCAGCTCGAATTACAAGCTGCGATTCTCGAAACCAATAAAAAACCATTAATCATATGCCTCCAAGAAACAAAATTACCTAACAACAAGACTGCCCTACCCAAAATCAAAAACTACCAACAAACTTATCAAAAGCAAAGGAAAAACGACTCCAGAGGGGGAGTAACCATATACATCCATGACAGCATTACAGAAAATCAACAAATTGAAATCACAGAAACTGAAAACGATCCCTGTGAAGTAATGGCTGTCCAGATTCAATTTGGGAACAAAACCTTTGAAATCTGCAATTTCTACAATCCTCCAACTCATAATCAAGACCCCACCCCCACCCTTCAAAAGCTCATCAACAACTTTAAGCATCATGTGATTATATGTGATGACTTCAATGCCCACCATCCATTCTGGGGATGCAATACTGCTAACAGAAGGGGCAATCAAATCTAACAACTTATAGATGCCACGGATCCTCAACGACTGCACCCTAACCGGAATGGATCCACACACAGGGAAAATGAATGCACTAGATCTGACAATAACTACCCCAAAACTTATACAGGACACACAGTGGAGGGTACTGTACCGATCCACCTGGGGAAGTGACCATTTTTCCATACAAACTAACATTAACATAAAACAAATCCCACTCACAGATACACATAAACCATGTTGGAATCTCAAAAAAGCAGACTGGGGGCTCTACCAAACTAATTTACAAAACATCACAATTAAAGAAACCCAAAATTCAGACAACAACAATTTCTACAATAACATAGTTAAACAAATACAAACAGCAGCAGACAAATCTATCCCAAAAGCTAGAAAACATTCTGGGAAATTTAAACTACCCTGGTGGACCGAGGAATGTGGCGCAGCAATACAAGCTAAAAAGAAAGCACTCAACAAATACCAAAACTGCAAATCGTCTACATCTTTTATTGAATACAAAATACTAAAGGCAATTACAACCAAGACACTCAAAAACGCCAGGAAAAACTCGTGGAGGCACTTTTGCTCCACCCTAACACACCGCACAAACTCGAAAACAATATGGAATAAAGTTAGGGCAATCAAAGGCAAAAACAACAAACAGAAACATATAAAAGTTATCCCAAAACAAAATCAAACCCAAGCAGAAACACTTGCCAGGCACTTCGCAGACGCAAGTAGCAATTCAAACCACCAGGAGAGCTTCTTAAAACAAAAAACAAAATTAGAATCCCAATACCCCCACTTATTCAAAGATTTACCCGCACAGGACACATGCAACCAGGATCCCCTAAATGATCCCTTCACACTAACGGAATGGAACTCAGCACTTTGCAATAAAAAGCAAACTGCCCCTGGGGATGACTCAATAAGCTATCTTATGTATCAAAAGCTCCCCACAAATATGAAAAAAAATCATCCTCTCACTAATAAACCAAATTTGGACTACAGGAATATTGCCAACAAGTTGGAAACAGGCCCTCGTTATCCCCATCCCCCAAACAGACAAAAAAAACCTCCTACCCGAATCCTATCGTCCCATTTCTCTCACGATTACACTTTGTAAGATCATGGAGACTATGATTGTCAACAGGTTAAAACATCACCTTGAATGTAATAACCTGCTAACGGAAAATCAAAGCGGTTTCCGAGGAAATCGTACCACAATAGACCAAATACTACGACTTGAAACCGACATAAAAATAGCCTTCAATAGTAAGAGGAAAAACAACAGATACCTAATTGCCATATTGCTGGACTTTGAAAAAGCCTTCGATGTAGTCTGGACCAAAGGACTCATCTCTAAATTAAATAAATTTGGCATAAAAGGTTGCTTACACAGATGGATCGATAACTTTCAGTCTAATCGAACGTTCAAAGTCCAAATAGGAAAATACACTTCAACTACTCAGGAACTTGAAAATGGGACTCCACAAGGCAGTGTGATAAGTCCCATCCTATTTAACCTAATGGTTAATGACCTTGCCAACAACATTCACACTCTTGTTGACCTCTCTCAATTTGCGGATGACAGCTGTATATGGAAAGCTGGCAATCCCAAAAATGCAAATTTTATCGATCAGATACAAACAAGTCTAAATCACATAGAAAATTGGACCATAAACTGGGGCTTTAAGATCTCCATGATCACAACCAGCCCTCAAAAGAAAAAAAGACCGATAGGAACATCCAGGAAGCACTACCAAGAAAAATACAAGAGGGGATTAGAACCGATCAACGCCCAGACCGAAACCAAAATAACGGTAACTGCAATTCAACGGAAATAGGATCAACACGACAAGACTACAGGCGAAAAGACAGACTAAAAGATCAACCAACTTGAAAAATAACAGACACCCTGAAAACAGTTAAAAATAATCGAATAAGGATACTATAAAGAAGACCTCAACAAGAACTGACAATGCAAAATCTAGAAGATACAACTAGGACAAACTACAGCCTCCGCTACCCTAGAGGTAGAACAGAAAAGATTACTTTATAATTGCAAATAAAAGAAAAAACTCAAGGATAGTTAGACAGCTCCAGCTAACTTCCAAAATCCCCACACCCAACATGCACATAAATAAAAACTCCAAAACACCACAAATCAAGGGACTCTTGCAGTAATAAACCCCGACCCACTGCGTTCCCAAAACCCCTCCCATGGAACGGACAAGGAATAAAAGCGCAAAGAACAGTCCGGGCCGCGCGGCCAACTGTTCAAAACAACAAAAAGCCTAACCTGTCTTCACTTTGGCATTGAAGACCTACGGCCCTAATGCGATCCTTTGGTAAGGCGGTCAAAAACAACAAACCATTTAAAATATATATATATATATATATATATATATATATATATATATATATATATATATATATATATATATATATAAAACCTAAGCGGTGATAAATATGAATAATAGGTGACAAAAAACACCTAGAGAATTGGGTACTCTTTAGACATTATAAGTACGCAAATCACGCAAAATTCAAACACAATAAAACATAATTCCAAATTCACAACTAAGGAATATTAGAACAATTGTTATAGGGACACCCGTAGGAAAAACTGGTTACATTTGACAAATAACCCCCCTAACTGAAATAAAGTTAGGTGGGGTACACTTCTTGGGGGCTTTGGTGAGGGGAGTCGCGGCCGGGGTAGGAGAGCAGGTTGTGGTTTTGCCATTTTCGTAGCGACTAGTCAGCTTCACAATAAGAATAGTCTTTTTTAAGGGTCACAAAAAGAGGCCAAGCACTAAGGCCTCGCGTCCTTCCGAGGGGAACGCAGTCCAAGCCCGGGACTGCAAGCTTCCCCCCCCCCCTCGGAAGAAACGCAGCCCAGCCTGGGGAATAGGGAAAGTGTCAGCACTAGACACTGGTGAGCCCGGCCCCGGAAGGGGGTTGGCCACTAGCCCTTTTCAGGGCTTAAAGTCATAAAACACGAAAGTGTATACATGAGTATAATTTATATGACCTAACCTGACAATCCAACTGAATTGAATTGTAAGAGTTGTTTCGCTTTACTGAAAACATTGCAATCGGTTTATGTCTAGCTAAAACATCAAACGCAGAGTGAGTTGTAGTTCGTCATGCTGTACTGGCTACAAGAAAGACATTCAAACCAAACCAAAATTGCAAAAGCCAGTCTGCAATTTCCACATAAACAACTACGAAAGCGTGAGGTAAATATATCTAGTAATAAAGCGCTATGATTGGCTGTCATTATAGAAATCTTCTGGTTTCGTTTTGTAAAAGATAAATACGGTAGAAACACATCTGAATCAAAGCTGTCAAATATAATATGAATAGGAATGAACGCGTTTATTAATAACGTGTCCATACTCCTAGTTCATGTAGATTTAATGACCTAAAACGATTTATTCTTAGGACGGTACTTTATTATCCAATCAAATCGCCAAGTTGAGTTGCAAGACATTTCGACTGTCGATTTTGCATTCCCGAGAGGGCGGGCACTCGTGCCTCTTTTCAAATTGTACACTCATTGCACAAGAATATCACTTGCGACTGCTATGAGCTGATAGAAGGGGTATGTACTTGTGTATAGTGCCGGATTTAGGCAAAGCGAGGCCCTAAGCTAAAGGAAGTTATAGAGGCCATATATGGTATAAAACAAATTTGAGGGGACCCGTCAAACTGAGTTTAGACTTTGAGGCCCTAAGCTGTAGCTTGTTTAGCTTATGCCTAAATCTGGTACTGCTTGTGTACCGCGCGATATATATATATTCTTCTCTTTTTATATACATATCGGCGTTCAGGGTGAAATTTCAGTCATTGACATGCATTTCGATGTGAATGCTTTATAATCTCAGAAACGAGTGGATCAAGTACAATAAATTTACTTATGATACATACAACGAATTAGATTTACTTACAATGGTAAAAAAGTAAATAAATCAGTAGAGGAAAAAAAAATTAATTCAAGTGCAAGGACTATCTCATTCCCAACTGGCTGTGGAGATTACTAAATTCTGCGATACCGATTTTGCTGACTGTCGTCGGGAACAGAGGCTTAGCTAGGGTGGGGCGGTGGGGGTACATATTTTCCCGGGCGCCAAAATGAGGCTTACGTCACATTATAATAAGAAAAATAGAAAAATGTGATTAAACAGGGAGGGGGCTGGGGCGCCAATTTTATAGTTCGTCCCAGGGCGCAAAATATCATAGCTATGCTTCTGGTCGGGAAGCTACGGTATTATAAAATCGTCTGTTCCGTACAGTAGCTTCTTTATATGCGAGAAATCAAGTTATATTTTATTTTAGAAATGTTATATATTTTGTCTTTTTGACATAGAACATCGCCATATGTTGCTTATCCAAACTGAGTGGTGGGAGCTATGTATGTAAGCTTAGCTACTTTGTTTTAACATTCAAGTCACATAGGTATTTCCTTCTCAGCTGATGGAGATAAGAATGACAAGAATCTTGTACTAGTAATGCCTGCCTTTTCAAATCGTGATGGAAGACATGGCTCCCATTTTATAAGCCGGAGGACGTCTATTCGATCCTCAGAAAACGAATATTGCGGCTACACTAAAATCTGAGCTAAAAGAGAACGCAAACATGACATGGCACATTTGGACAACCTTTGAAACCACGACTTGACAATCGAAACCACCACAACAAATGATATATAGCCTGCGTATCAATGTGAATTAAAACCAACTTAGCTCGAGCTGGATTCAAACGCATCGTTTAATGAAGATCTTCGACCAACATTTCTCTCTAGGTCTATGGCTCTTACACCTACGATGGTTGCGAATCTTTAAAAGAGCAAATAATGTAACTTCCCGAATGGAATCGCGGCAAAAGAAAACTAAGAAGCTTCAAGTAGATATTGACCAAATAAAAAACTTAAGCATTGTATGTAAAATGAAACCAATTTATTTTCTTTATATTGTAATATGATCTTTATACAGGAAAGATATGCATTTCATGGTACGAACTACATATATGAGAAAAGTAATGTGACACAGAGTGCTTTGCAGGATGCATTGTGACTATTTTAATTGCCTTTAAATAAATTACAGATGGAAAAAAAATCTATTTTACTTGTAGAATCTTGAAATCTTTTACGAGCATTTATGTGATAATTTAAGATGGTACTTTAAGAGTGTGCCAAGTTGGGATGGCCAAACTGACATGTAATTCAATTACTCCTATATACACTCCTGAAAATAAATCTACGACTGTTTTTTGCACTCTTCATGACGAATGTTCAAGGTCGTAATGAAGCAAGAGTGCAGTTGGGTCCTGGAAACTTTTTCCGCACGAATTGCAGATGCTAACCTTGGCTGATATTTCAGCAGAATGAAATTGTCTAAAGTGTTGCTTCAGCAAGGGTAGATGTTTAAATCTCTTTTTACACATAAGGCAAAGGTATGGCTTGAGTTTATTTGTCTTGTCTTTTCTATAGTGAACTGAAAATGTTGGAGTCATTGGATCAATCTTACTTAGCCAACGCGAAAATCGACCCTGTATTTTGGACTTTTCAGGCAAGACTGTACGTGGAAAACACTTCCGATAATGAACAGAATTGTCTACTCTTGGAGTAGAACAAACTGGAAACAATTCCGGATCTACTTGATGACGCTGTGGTTCGGAGTGATTCCTAAAATCAACTATTTGCCTTTTTTGCGAAAAAACACTATCTGTTGGTGAAAAACTCTGATTTAAAGATATCGTTTTCTGGTTTTGCACAGAAGTAATCTGGCTTTGAAACAAAGAGACCTGATTTTGGTTCTGCATAGGCTGAAATCCGGTATTACTAAACCTAGCTGTCTCTGGTATAGGTTGGGTGTTGCAACCAGTGAGGTGATTATCAGCGTGTTTGACCAATTCTTGTAAATCATTAGTTCGGAAGAAACACAGAGCACAAGCAAACGGCCGAGTGGCAAATTCATCAAAATCTGAGATAAGTTTTGCGTAACGCCCTGATGTTGGAGGGGTCGATGTTACTCGCTCGTCTTTCGTCTGAGTATTGCTTGCACTCAAGTTCGATACATTTTCAGAACTTCTTTGCAGATCATGCATCGATGCTTGAGCATATAACGTCCCTGAACCCACTTGGCGCGATACAGTATTTGTATATTTATACGATGGCCGATGTACATTGTCACTACAGGGCATCTTGAGAAGATGGTTTCTGAGTTTGGCTTGGTCTGCGTTCTGGAAATTACGTTCTGTACACTTGAGAGTATTTGAATTTATGCTTGTATTACCAGGGTGATTCTCTCTTTGGTGCTTCAGCATGTGCCCAACTGTGATGAAAGGCATGTTACAAATATCACATGTATGACAGGCGAAGCCATGCTTTCTGACATGGCGATCGTAAGTGCTTTTGTACATGGTACCATATGCACACAGTTCACATTGATACTTCATATCATCCTTTAGTGTCTGGTTGGATTCCACTTGATGCGTAAGTTTTTCAAAATCATTTGTTATTCCCAAGTCGACATGGCCTTCTTCTTCATTTAGATTAATCCAAATTTCATTCCCTGGTTTGTCCCCTAATTTCTCCATCTTGTGTGTGCTCCTCATGTGAAACTCTAGAACCATTTTCCGCCCGAAACCTTTAGCGCAGACCGGACAACAATATTGAGGAATATCAACGGATGTATTGCCAGAGTTTTCGTTATTTTTTATTTCGTTAGATAACTTTTCATTTGGACTATTGGTCATTCCTGTTATATTAGCTTCTTCTTGCAGTCCTTTGTTATCAACGAAATCCATTCTCCATACTGTCTCTTCTTTTTGATCATGTTTAGCGTCATCCTTGTCATTTGTAATATCAATCACTTCACTCTGTTCTTGTTTATATCCATTCGTCGCTGACGGCTTGTTTTGACTGCCTTCGTTTGGGCAGACAGATTCTTCTCCATTGTATCCCATAACAATCATAAGATCATTAACATTGTGTTCCGTTCTCTTGTGATGCACGAGACTACCCGAAGTCATAAACGGTTTATTGCACGTACTACAATGATACCTAGCGACACCATGCTTATGTGTGTGTCTCGTGAGGTCAGAACTATAGAGAGTGCCATAAGGACAATAGCTACAGTAAAATTTCGACTTCACCTGTTTGGTCAGAGCTTCGTTTGGATGCTCCTTTCTTTTGTGAAACTCTACATTCCCAGCTGTTTTAAATGGCATGTTACAAATATCGCAATTAAAATTTGACACGGCGTGCTTTCTAACATGTCTGTTTAAATCAGACTTATAGCGTGTTCTGTACGCACACATGGCGCACTTAAATTTCTTTGGCAAAGTTGATCTGTCGATATGTTTCTTATTTAAAATTACGGGATTTGCATTCTGCACAACAATACTTTCCTTTTGATCATGTGCTCTTGGACATTGGCTGGTAACCTCGTTTTGAATTACATTATGCATTTCACTTCCAGTAACATGACCTGCATCCGGGAATAGTGTGTACACGTAGTTTGTTCTCTGTTCTACCAGAGCCTGTATATCATTTGTGCTAGATGAAAAAGTCGAACTGGGAACAGAAATGGAGTCAAAGCTGTAAGGTTTTGTCACGGCAGCAGACATAAACATTGGCACAGCTGTGGCACCGTGTCTCGAGTCTCCATTATATGTCTGAGACATGTGACGCACGGAGGGAACTTCATGAAGGTAAGATGGACTTCGTGGCTCTGATTTCACAGACAAATCTTTCGGCTCATCCATGGAAACGTCTAATTCTTCTCTGATTGTTTACTGAAATGACAAGGAAAGGAAATAATGAACATTGTTTCAAGTCTGTTAAGACAGTTGAATGACAATATTGAATATTTTTGTAAGAATGGATGTATCGAAATCTGGATACAAAAATTCATCTTTTTGGTCTATTATAATGCAAAGTTAAAACACAGAATAACCTCTAAAGTCTTTGTACAAATCTCATTTAATATGAACTTCACAAATAGCACTGATGTATTTTCAAATAAAATGCACGATCGAGTCAAATGAAAGTGTTTTTTTATTTTACCTAACTAAATAGCATACGCATGAGAGCCTCAAAGAAAGAGACACTCCACTGTGCCAAAAGTATTCAAAACTAGAATTTGTTTTTCGTTGCAACCGTCTCAGATATTGTGGTGTGATGGGATTTTCAAACCAGCCACTGTGACAGTCATAATGGATGTACGATCGACACCATTTACAGTTAAGACCAAGAAGACACTAGTAGAAAACATTTGGTGAAAACTCAAAATTGATATATCCACGCAATCAGGAGAATCATTAACAATATGTTCAGCTGGTTCTTTGTGGCAGCCACATTTAAAGTCAGCTCGACATCAATTTCATTCAAGGTCAACTAGAGATTATAGTTAGTTTCCTGATGAAAACTCCATGTCAATATGACTTTCCATTTAGAAGGGGAATCAATGGCAACCTTTCAAGGTGGCTGACCTGGATATTTATCTGTACTAGTTTTATTTAGACTCAATTTGACATTATAAAAAGCCTTCTGGATAAAACTCAATTTAGATTCAATTAGACATCATAAAAACTTGGAGAAAACCCAACTGAGACTCAATTAGAAATCATACAAAGCTTTCAGGATAAAACCCAATTTAGATTCAATTGGACATCATAAAACACCTCAACAAAACCCAATTTAGACTCAATTAAAAATCATACAATGCTTTCAGGATAAAACCCAATTTATATTCAATAAAACATCAGAAAACCTGGACAAAACCCAAATTAGACTCAGACATAATAAAATGGTCCCAGGATAAAACCAAATTTAGATTCAATTAGACACCATAAAACACCTGGACAAAACCAAATTCAGATTCAATTAGACATCATAAAAAACTTCTGGATAAAACCCAATTTAGACTTAATTAGATATCATAAAAATCCATCTGCATAAAACCCAATTTAGACTCAATTAGACATCATAAGGAGCCTTCTGGATAAAACCCAATTTAGACATAATTAGACATCGTAACAAAAACCCTGGACAAAACACAATTTAGGCTCAATTAGACATCATAAAAGCCATCTGCATAAACCCAATTTAGACTGAATTAGACATCTTAAAAAGCCTTCTACATAAAACCCAATATAGTCTCAATTAGACATCATAACAAAAACCCTGGACAAAACAATTTAGGCTCAATTAAATATCATAAAAGCCATCTGTATAAACCCAATTTAGACTGAATTAGACATCTTAAAAAGCCTTCTACATAAAACCCAATATAGTCTCAATTAGACATCATAACAAAAACCCTGGACAAAACAATTTAGGCTCAATTAAATATCATAAAAGCCATCTGTATAAACCCAATTTAGACTGAATTAGACATCTTGAAAAGCCTTCTACATAAAACCCAATTTAGACTCAATTAGACATCATAACAAAAACCCTGGACAAAACAATTTAGGCTCAATTAAATATCATAAAAGCCATCTGTATAAACCCAATTTAGACTGAATTAGACATCTTAAAAAGCCTTCTACATAAAACCCAATTTAGACTCAATTAGACATCATAACAAAAACCCTGGACAAAACCTAATGCTGATATACCTTTCATCCCGGATGAGTAGCTGTAAGATTTTCATGACAGATGTTATGGTCGTCATTTCAGATATCAGATCGGTATGGCTTTTTTAGACCAACTAGACACCACATGAAGTCTTCTAGTGAAAACACTATACTAAAATGTTTTCAAGACAGAGGCTGTGGTTTCCATACTGGGTGTCAGCGTGGCACCATTTTGATCTAGAGCCAACAAGACATCATAATATGACTATTTGTTAAAAGGAATAGCGATATCCAGATCGTCAAGATCATTGATATTTAGGCCACACTGGATGTTTCAGCGGAAACATTTTTATGTTGAACCAAAATGACATTGAGATGCATGTGTGTGTGTATGTGTGTAAAGTGAGTGTGTAAAGTTTCATGGCAATTTTTCAAACAGTTGAGGAGTAAAAATAACAAATTTGTGCTGACCATAAGGTTTTCTGGGCTAAGACTAGCATAACAAAAACAAAATAAAGAAAATTAAATTGTGAACATCTCTCTCTCTCTCTCTCTCTCTCTCTCTCTCTCTCTCTCTCTCTCTCTCTCTCTCTCTCTCTCTCTCTCTCTCTCTCACACACACACACACACACACACACACACACACATAGAAGAGACAGATATAGGGGCATCCGCTGATCTATTTTTAAGAAAGGGTGGCAAACATGTAGTGGTCAACTATTAAGTTTTTGGTATGTAGGCCAAAATATGTTTAGAAAGGAGAAATGGGGAGGGGCACCGGCCCTTATGTGCAGTTGCCCACAGATAGACAGGCATTATCTCTATATGAATTTACAATCTCCTTTAATTTATTGTTATTGTTATTACCATTTTCATGTATATAGTCAGAAATCAAATCTCGTGCAAAAGCTTTTCTTATAGCATTGCAATATTTACTTTGAATCACCGTTCAAGTACAATCAATCAATAACGTTCATTACAACATTACTTTTGTTGTTATTGCATACTCGTGTTATATTCATAAAATGTCTCAAAACAAATATTTTATTGTAAGTTGCCAGCCACCCAGAATTTAGAATAGTCGCCAGTCAAAGGGCGTGTAGTCCTCGCATCCAGGCATTAAACATTGGTCCAGGAATGAAAAGGAAGCCAGCAGGGTGAACGGAGAGTATTTTTACCCGCCACGTAGACAGACAAGTGATAAGACATTGTCAACTAAGTTCGACTGGAACATTCCACAGCGACATGCAATCGGAATTAAAATCAAGGGTGCGATTAAATCTTAGATCGAAAAAAACAACTCAAACTTGTAATGAATTTATCAGTATGCTTGGGCAGATTATGAGAAGCGCATCTTGCCTTTTTATAAAACTTAAGGATATTTCTATAGAAACCACTCGTAATTTGGCGTGAATCTTAGGATCAGAATTGAAAGAAAAGGAAAAGCTTCGACAAGGTCAGTAAGCTATTTGCTCGATTTTTGCGGACATTACGGCGTCATAATTTTAATTATTTGTAGCATGTATACTTAATTACTAGGATTGTTTAAGCGTGTAGAATTATCTTGTAGTGCTTCATTTATAAGCATATTTTAGACATGAATTTGAGTTTAAGTAAAGAATCATGCAGATTGGTAGTTCGTTAGAAATAATGTAATTCGTTGGTATGTTACTTCGTAGTCACCAGTACCGTTAGTAATGCGTTATGTTAGAGTTTATGCATGCTTGAATTGGAGTTTACGAAAATGAATGAAGTATATAATACTAGTTACATCAGACCATAGATATTTGTATATTTTGTATGAGTTGTGATGTAAATATATGCGCCCAATTGTTGTTTATTGGTTTGAGTAATGGAATTACGTGTATGTACTGATGTGAATCCATTTATTGTTAAATGTATACGAGTAATTGATACCGTGCTTTTATTATGTTGTTATTTTGTTGTTTTAGCATACAATAATGTATGCGTATTTCGGTGTGAATGAATGCATGACCGGTGAAATTTAATAGCCATATCTGATGATAAGCTGTATGTGTAGTGTGAGATGTGAACATTAAAAAAATATTGTACCATTCTTGTGTTTTCACAAAAAGCTTTTCGGGGGATAGAACTTCTGGTGGAAGTTCGTAGTTCCGAGTCTCTAAGAGAGAGACGGAAGTGAGAGTGACAGTGCAGTCGGAGTCGATAATGTGGAGGAAAGAGGGATAGAAGGGGAGAAGGAAAGTGATTTGAAGGAAGAAATAGCGAAGGAAAAGATGAAACTTGGAGGAAGTCAGGGAGGATGAGAGGGAATTAGGAAAAATAAAGAAATAATAGATGAGTAGTATACAATGATAGGTGGAATCAAATGATGCGATAGGCTAAAAAGGGTCGAGCGGGAGAAGTGTATTAGGGAAATTCGAATTACTGACCATTTAATTGTTATTAAATTGTTATTATTGAACTTAACCCTTTTTGTATCTTATTCATTTAACCGTCGGCATTGCTGGAGAAAATAAATTACACGGAAATGAGACTCCAAGATTTTGCATAAATATGCTACAAAAAGATAGCTAGCCTATTACATGCCCTCAGTAACAACAACAATAAAAACGATTCAAAAAATGTATCTCAAAAATATGTCGCTGTATTTTGTATTTTGTCCCGCTCTGGTGGCCTCAGTGGTTAGAGTGTCCGCCATAGATGCGGGAAGTCGCAGGTTGGAGCCCCGGCCGAGTCATACTAAAAACTTATAAAAATTGTACTAGCTGGTGCCTGGCTTAATGCTTGTTAGTTAGTGTTTGCGGAATGACACCCAGTGTTAGACATCACTATAAACTGCCAAGCTGCAGACATCGTAGAGCGATTTTCTTTTAAAACTACGTTAAAAATCCAATTACACACACACAAGGAAAAAATGAACTTCACCTCTTTACATTATCTACTTATCCGTATGAACTATATAGATCTCAAGATAAGTGGACACAATGAAACTTTTTTCCACGGCATGACTTTTGTTTCGCAGGTCATTCCCGGTGCAGGATTTAGACATAGCAAGGCCCTAAACTATGGGAAGCAGTGAAGGCCCTACATGGTAAAAATATAAATTTGAGATGCTCTTTCATACCACGAGTTCAGACCGTGATGCCCTAAGCTGTAGTTTGTGTAGCTTATGCCTAAATCCGGTACTGGTCATTCTTAAAGTTACATTGTAATATGATCAAAACAAAACCTTCTTTTCATTCAAAAGCCACGTGTGTTCAGATATCTGTGCTCTTTCAGGTCATTGCAGCAAGCATTAATCCATATAAGAAACTACGGTACGTTGTAATTAATGCTGACTGGCAGGAGTACGCAGACTACATCGTTGTAATCACAAATAGGTATACATAGTTACTGAACTGCCGCTAGAACAAGCACCGTATCTTTTTAAAACTTCACTAAAAAATACTCTGTTCAAACTTTGTTTTGAACTATTCCCATAAACATCTAGTTGAAAGTTTAAGGTTACGCGTCCATAAAAACAATAATAATAAGAAGAAAAATAAAAAGATGAAACTTTCTTTAACGAGGATAACACATTTGGTAGTGACTGGTCCATCTGCCATGTGGTCCTCAGTTTTTGTAATTGGCTACGTTAAAACAAAATAATAAAAACTACAAGACCATGCGCATTATCAGGTATCGTCGCACACTTATTCATACATATTTAACAGGAATGACTGTGTTACCATACTGTGAAATATATATATATATATATATATATATATATATATATATATATATATATATATATATATATATATATATATATATTATTTATGGACATAATGATAAAGTTTTCAATTCAGAGCTTTTAATGTCAATTCAGAGCTTTTAATATGTCATTCCAGCTGGTCAAGAAAACATTTCTTTAATGATATTTTTAAAAGAAGCAAGGGAAGTTGAATTACGCATCTTCAGTGGTAAGGAATTATATACAGTAGTTGCTGATGCAGTAAATTAGCTTTTGTAATGATTGGTTTTCGATCACGGAATCTGGAGATCGTTGTTAGTCGTCGATCGGAGATTATGCTCAGTATTCAATGATCTTAGTTCAATTATGTTAGAGATATAATCTGTTTAAAGACCATGTAAGAAATTTATATGTCATGATTCCTTTAAAATAAATTATACGTTTATGTATAGGTAGCCACTGCAAACATGAAGACAAAGCATTCGATCAGCCTCTGCAAACATGAAGACAAAGCATTCGAGGGAGTCATAACTGGAAAGAAAGCCTTTTCTGGAAATTATCAATTCTGGAAATTATCAATTCTGGACAGACTTTAATTGGATTTGTTTCCTCATGTGGTACATCACTAGTCTATAAGAGGTAGTATGTAACCAGAATAATAAAGTTGAAGTGATTTGTGATGTAAAAATTTCGAAAGCTATTTAACAGTTATTCCTTTGATTACTAATGCACGCGGATGATCGATATGTGAATTCCAGCTGAGATGTTCATCAATGTAAGTACCAAAACGTTTCTGACATAATATCAGTGTTCACCATAATTTTAATAACATAATTCTGCATGTGCTTTCAATAATATTTCTTAAAGTTGTGTCAAAATTGTCTTCAAATGTTTACGATTCTCATCTTTTGTTGCCGTTTTAGAGGCTAATAAAACAGCTTGCTTGTGGAGAGACAAACTATAAATTACTTTTTTGTGTTGCAATTAATTAAATGTTTGTATCTGCCTGTAATAAAATTATCCCCTATGTAGGTTAAAATTAATTATGAAGCCATAAAACATTTTGTAATGACCAAGACGACGCTGACCTTCTCGTGCACAAGCGATAAAATGAAGCAAATTTCACATTTCTGGATGAGTCTGTTATCTTACTAAATTTGATGTTAACATAACTCAATGGCTTTTTATGCGTGTTTCCTGTCTTTCATTCTTGGTATCATGTCACTTGTATTGACAGGGTCCCTAATAGCTACTGTGATCCTTTCAGAGCTTTCATTGGGGATCTGTGCCATTGTTATAGACGTGGGGTGCAAGCTGTATGCGTGGCTAACGAGTCGAAACGCTGATTCTTAAGATTGTAAAGCAATTAGATGATAGATCGAGTCAAACTAGTATATACCTTATCCCTCACACCTAAAGAGTTAGTCTAATCTATATACAGCAATTTTCTACATTCGCTACGCATTGCTTTCCATTTCCAAAATATTCAGGCGACTTATCTTCGACACTTTAGGACAGGCTATATCTTTGCAGACAATAGCGAACTGAGATTAAGACACGAGAATCAAATGCTTTTGTCATGTTTTGCCTATTAATATTATGTGGATTTGCAACGGCAATTTGACACAGCGTTAACAACACTGTGCTGTATCATTGCAATATAGCCCCTATTTATCACGCTTTTACAGCGCTATCATAATTGTGTTACAGACCCCATTTATCACGCTTTGACAGAGCTATCATAACTGTGCTATAGCCTCTATTTAACACGCTTTGAGACGGCTTTATCATAATTGTGTTATAGCCCCTATTTATCACGCTCTGATACAGCGCTATGATAAATGTGCTATAATCCGTATTTATTACGCTTTGAGACAGCGCTATCATAAGTGTGATATAGCCCTTGTTTAATACACCTTTTGACACAGCGTTATCACAATTGTGCTATAGCTCCTATTTACCACGCTTTGACAGCGCTATCATAACTGTGCTATAGCCCCTATTTACCACGCTTTGACTCATCGTTATCGCAATTGTGCTATAGCCTCTATTTATCACGCTTTCACACAGCGTTATCATAGTTGTGCTATAGCGTCTATTTATCACGCTTTGACATAGCGTTATCATAATTGTGCTATAGCCCCTATTTATCACGCTTTGACACAACGTTATCATAATTGTGCTAAAGCCCCTTTTTATCATGCTTTGACACAGCGTTATCATAATTATGCAATAGCCCCTATTTATCACCCGTTGACACAGCGTTATCATAAGTGTGCTATAGTCATATTTAACACGCTTTGACACAAGCGTTGTCATAATTGTGCTAAAGCCCCTTTTTATCACGCTTTGACCCAGCGTTATAATAATTATGTTATAGCCCCTATTTATCACGCTTTGAAATAGCGTTATCATGACTGTGTTATAGCTTGTATTTTTTATACTTTGATAACGCGTTGTTATATTTGTGCTACAGCCCCTATGTATCACCCTTTGAGACAGCGTTATCATAACTGTGTTATAAACCCTATTTATCACGCATTGGCACAAGAGTTATCATAACTGTTCTATAGCCCCTATTTATCACGCTTTGACAGTGCTATCATAACTGTGCTATAACCACTATTTATCACGCTTTGACACAGTCTTATCATAATTATGCTATTTATCACGCTTTGACACAGCCTTATCATAATCGTTCTATAGCCCCTATTTAACACGCTTTGACAATGCTATCGTAACTGTGTTATAGCCCCTATTTATCACGCTTTGACAACGCTATCATCATTTTGCTATAGCCCCTATTTATCACGCTTTGACACAACGTTATCATAATCGTGCTATAGCCCCTATTTTTCACTCTTTGACACAGCGTTATCATATTTTGTGCTATAGTCCCTATTTATCACGCTTTGACAGCGTTATCATAACTGTTCTATAGCCCCTATTTATCACGTTTTGACACGGCGCTATCATAATTGTGTTATAGCCACTATTTATCACGCTTTGACAGCGCTATCATAAATATGTTATCGCCAGTATTTATCACACTTTGACACAGCGCTATCATAATTGTGCTATAGTCCCTATCTATCACGCTTTGACACGGCGTTATCTTAACTGTGCTATAACCCCTATTTATCACGCTTAAGAAATGATAGTTATGTGCCTTTCCCATGGATACCTCGAGTCAGTCAACCTCGGCTGGTCTTCAATGTATCAAACCCAGGACCTGTAGATAGTCCAACTCTCTGTTTCAAAGCTGAGCTACCTCGGCTCACATATGCCAAGTTAAGCAACAAAATTAATGTAAAAATTACATGTTATTCATTTATTACGCCATTATAACGCATATTTTCTCAAGTATATTAAACATTTTAATCGGTACCTTTCATCTGAACACCACAAAAAAAATAGGAAAGAATTAATCATTCAAGAGTTTGACGGCAAAGCATAATTTTCTGGAGAGTATCTCCCATCGATTGCTTTTTCTTTATTCAGACAACCAATGCCCGGACGAATGTTCTATATTGATCTATACGATCCAGAATTAAACACAAAATATGTTCATACTTATTTGACATCACCCATGTGTATACACCTGCAAGATGCTTACGCTCCTCTTCTGACACTCGCATTCTCAATATTCCCACTATGAAGTTGAAATCATATGGACAACGTTCTTTTGTATACCAGGGCCCAGCTACGTGGAACCAATTTTCCACTGCACTTAAACACAAAGACATAGTGATCTTATTCAAAAGCGCCCTTAAAACCCATCTTTGTCAACTGCAAGAATAGTCATAATGACCTAATAATGTATCCTTTTTAACGTATCTTTACTTTAAAAATTTACAGCATGTTTTCTGTTTCTAATTTTGTGGTGTTTGTTTTTAATTTTTGTGATCATTTCATTATATTCTTTTTTAAGCGTTGTCAAATGTTGTAAAGCGCTTATAGCTTCTGAAATTTAGGCGCTATATAAAGTCCTCATTATTATTATTATTATTATTATTATTATTATTATTATTATTATTATTATTATTATTATTATTATCCTGATTAGTCCATTTTTGGAGAAGAAAAGAAAGGGAAAAAGGAACTGATGATGTTCGATGGATTGTGGGCTGGCCATCTAAGGCGCTCAACTTCTCGGATCACTGGCATCTCACCTCAGTCCGCAAGCGTTCGACTCTCGTTCTTGGCCAACCTATTGTGAGACTAAGCTTGTTAGTCTTTCCAGTGGATCGATGGTTTTTCCTCAACCATGCATACTGGCTGCCATTTACAGCATATAATTTGCGTTAAGCCGACAATAACAACGCTGTAAGGATGAATAGTAACACTGGTATCTTGTATACATATAATATAAATGGGGTGGGGTGGGGTGGGGTGGGGTGGGGTGGGGTGGGGTGGGATGGGGGTGACGTTAATTCTGCAGACTCACGGCTAGATAGTGCAAAACAAATCTCGGCAATTCTAAACGGCACGTTCAATAGGCTATGGAAAAACATTACGGTGGTGAAATACTTAAAATAAGGTCATTTTATTTCATATACTCCTAACACTAGTAAAGGTTCACCATGAACTTCATCACTAGACCCATCTGAGACGAAAATACGTTGCCTATATTATAGCTGCATCGTCTATTCTACATTCGCGTACTCGCAAAGGGGTGGGGTAGGGTGTTGTGGGGTGTAACAGGATACATGGTTGGACGGATGGGCGAATTTTTTTATAATATTCGTTTAAAAATGCTTACATTACGATATAATTTTAATATATGTTATATTCCATTTCAGTAGAAAAAATAGGATTTATTCACTTGGTTTAATCAATTCGTATTGTGGATAAAATAAGATAAACATGATGGTGAATGAGATAAATAGGATGAATAGTAACACTGTTATCTTTTATACATATAATATAAATGGGGTGGGGTGTGAATCACCTTTTATTAGTGTTAGGCGTATATGAAATAAAATGACCGTATTTTAATATATACGAAATATATGAAATAAAATGACCGTATTTTAATATATACGTTACGATTCCTTATTTATACCCAAACAAATGGGTTTATGCATAGGATGTTCTTATTTGACATTTTAACATGCTACTCTTTCATGTATGACAAGTAACTAGAGGAAGTTGCAGTGCATAAATTTAATAATATTATAATATGCTGCAGAAATAGAAGCAAATGTGGCTGTAGCCTATTTTGTTTTTTCCTTTTGTTCTCATGCCTGATCTAACACTGACGTTCCTCTGATAGCTGTGCTAGTTTTGCTCTTTGTTAAGTTTACTACTCTTCAATACGCCTAAATCAGACAGATACAGACCTACACTCTGTTTAGCGTAGAAAACCCTTTTAATCCAGGTACATTTTCGTAAATACTCGTGTCCCGCACAAAGCGCATAGTTGTACAATGAATAATAACCTGACCTGAGCGTAACTGATAGGCTTTATCGTACATTGTACACTGGCGGCTCGCCCCAGCAAATAGAAAATGGGCTTGTGCTTACCGAACGGTAACTATGCCGCTCTGCCTGAATCAATTAGGTCCCTATCTAGGCTCGACACATGTTTGCAATGCAGCTGCCAGCAGCCACTAAAAGCAACAACTGTAATCGATCCTAAGCATTTCCTTGAACCTTGGCTCAGTTCTCTGTAAAAGTCTGTTTCAAGCACATAGTGTTTTTTATATCATACACATAAAATGAGTACATGAGTACAACAGAGCTACAAATGGTGTACACTTACTGGTCAAGTGTCTGCATGATGTTAATAAAGCACATACTTTAACTGGCTTAAAATTAGGCAATACATCTAAAACGGAATAAAACGGTATGTAAAATGTATGGTAGACTTGCTTACCTTGTGTGGTTTGGGACTGTTTCAACTTCTTGACCCATGTGCTGCTGAAAATTTGGTGTCATAAGCGGAACATGCTGCCACGCTAGTGTCGTCTGTAGATTGGCGGATAGCCGAGAGCGACCCACTTCATATAGCCTAACTTGCAAGCGGCTTAAATGCTATTTCAACTGCGACGTTACATGTAGGCGAGCTGTGCATAGCTTGAGGCTAAATATAATAATGTGGTCGTTGAGGAAATGACTGGATATATGTTTATACTAGCACATATGCATTAAGCAGAAGCATTTGTAATTGAAATCATACCGTATTCATTATATCATAGCTAACGTGAATAATTTGTATTGTTATTATGCTTATAATCTTCTTCGTCTTTGGTTTGTGTCTTGCCACATAGCTCGCCCGCCGAAATTTACACTGCATAGTAAAATGTTATCACAAGTTGCTGAAATATGAATATGACAATGCCGTATAAAGACTTTATGACCAATACATTATAATTTATATTTTAAAAAAATCTGACATAATGCCTTACTGTCGCGGCTAATATTTGTCAGACAAATTAAAAGTGGAGTGGAACAACTCTTGTCTTATTTTATAAAAGCGAGATATCTGCGCCATTTTGGTTGACCTGAATCCAATTACAGGAACACTAATGTTATTAGTAAGACGACGTCGGTTGAAACACAGACAACATGATGTGGTTTGTGTTGACAATTTTATCTATGCTTTTTAGCAAAGCCTAATTCTAATCTCTTTCTTATTACTTTCTTATTTTCGTATTGTATTAGTGAACTGATTAGGCCACTAGGATGTATTTTGATGTCAAGTCGTGGGCGATTGTTATGTATATATTGTCGTATATTGCAACCTCTACTGAAACGGGTAATGTGATGCAGAACTCTCTGATTATGACATTATATATATATATATATATATATATATATATATATATATATATATATATATATATATATCCGCCCTCAAAACACCCTGTTACTGATGAAAAAACAAACATGGCTACATTGCCATCCCCTTTAATCTTTCCTCTGGAAAAAGTGATGTTTATTCTTCAACAACATTAAGTCCATCACTTGACCTTGACTTGGATCCAATGACCCTTATCTTGAACTTTACCCCAATGCAATGAGTAATCATCTGCCTTCGACGTTTGCAAACTTAGGGTACATCAGTCAATCTTACACCAAGTCACACCCAAACAGTCAAGTGAATATGTTTATTTTCTATGTTGCCGTAATTGCAATCTCAACAGTAAACAATATTCAAACGTTCTGCATAAGGAGTTTCATTTTTAAGGAGTCCATTTTCAAATCATGGTGCAAAAATTTATGTGTGGATGACAAGAATAATGGGAAAACGTTTGTTTGCAGCCGTTATTTAATGTGTTTAGAGCATATTTCAAAACAGTATTCTATGACGGGGACAATGTTGGAGTTGAGAGCTCTCAAAGACAGGGACAATGATGAAGTTTAGAGCATTCTATGAAAGGGACAATGTTGGAGATGAGAGTACTCTATGACAGGGAAAATGTTGGAGTTGAGAGCACTCTACGACAGGGACAATGTTGAAGTTTAGGGTATTCTATGACAGGGACAATGTTGGAGTTGAGAGTACTCTATGACAGGAAAATGTTGGAGTCGAGAGCACTCTACGACAGGGACAATGTTGAAGTTGAGAGTATTCTATGAAAGGGAAAATGTTGGAGTCGACAGTACTCTATGAAAAAGAATGTTGGAGTTGAGAGTACTCTATGACAAGGAAAATGTTGGAGTTGAGAAAGCCACTCCAGCTAACAGGTCTTAATGATATGTCAAGGGCAACTCATGTAAACATGAAATTTGATAAAATTGGAAGGAAACGTAAATAGGTGGGCGTGCACACATGTATTAAGCGTGTTCCAGATAAAGAAACATACACCTTGCATGTTGATATCCTACATAGGAGACTTTACACCAGAGTTTCAAACATAGCCTTGACGAAAACAAATATTTCCGTAGAAGACCAAAAATAATGTCAGATACTTTGTTTGTATTTATGTAAAATGCAAAGTACTCAGCATAAATGCAGGCAAATCATAATTTTGTGTATTTTCTTTTGAAAGTCATACAATGTTTTTACTTTTGTGTCTGGACAGCTAACAGCTGTCAAGAAAACCATTCTGAACTATATGTATCCTCTTTGTAATATAACAAAAATTGCGACATTCAATTTCTTCCACAACCCGTGTTGGATCATGTCCCTGTGAAGTATGAGTCCAAAAAAGTCAGGATTAAACCTGTCTTAAACTCTGACCTAAACGAGAGCTAAATTAAAACACAGAGGTCAAGGTCAAAGAGTAATAGTAAACATTTGCATAACAATACACCTCTCTCTCTCTCTCCACACACACACACACGTATAAATGTAAAAATGCACTCAGGTTTCGTTATTTATATCGTACATTATTTAGATGTAGTGAGTTAAGTTCACTCATGCTACACGAACAAAGTGCTTACGATATAAAAATGGGCCGGGCATTGCAACATAGCCATTGTACAAATAGTCCCATGGTATAGTTTAGCTTCAAATAACGAAAATTCTTGACGGTAAGCGGTGCACTAAATGGAGCAAATCTCCAGTTGTGGGGATACGTGAATTGTAAAAATTGCATTCTTTTCTCATATGTAATTGTTTTGTTTTATTGTTCTAACATTTTATTGTGCATTTTAGATATTTCCGAATTATGTAAAGCATCGTTAGATTATAGTCCGTTTTCAAGTTCACCAGTGTATAACTGAACAGATATATTAGATAAATATTGCATGTATCAAAAAAGGACTATAGAATGTTACTTATGTTCTGTATAATTCTATCCGACGCAGATTCGCATACAAACCTGGTAATTTATAATCTTGTGCCGTAGTTCCGATGAAATGATTTACTATAAAATAATGAACTTGTGTATGTGCATGCGTAATGTACGTCAAGGCAATTTTTAGATTACCATGTTGCATGTACTTTTGGTTTTATACATTATTTGAAGATGTTTGGACAGCCGTATTTTTTTTTATCCAACGCGGAGACATGTTTTATGTAGGAGTCCAGTCTGTATGGATGCTTATGTTGGGAATTGTGGATATGTGGATACCTGTTGATGATATCCATCTTGGTGCTGTGACGTGATGGAGATGTGGAAACCATCGTTTGTTGGATGTGTGAATGTGGGGAGCCGTTGGAGCTGTGTTGTTGGCTGTAGAGCTATCTGTGTTGGAGGTGTGGTCTTAGCCGTGGTACTGGTTTAGATGCAGAATAATAGTTCTGTGATTTGGTATGTAGCTGTGTGCTGTCGGTGGAGATTTTGGCTTAGAGGAAGATGGTGGTTATTGAGACCAAAGCTTCTGGACCAACGGGCTTGCTAGGAACAAAAGGAGTTATAATGGTCTTTAGGCAGCTGTGAGGAACGAACCTTTAGTAATTGATCCTTAACCATCCGAAGGCTGGGACAGAAGATAACGTTGTGGTTGTCTATTGTACACAACAATTTTTCGTAAATACAAGTGAGCATAAATTCCAACAATGAAATTGTACAAAATGAGATGTACCGAATTAAATAGCTGATATAAAGAAAATTGTATTGCTCCCATTTGAAACAAATAAAACTTAATAAGAATCAATGAATATAAATTATATATATTGTCTTTTCAAGTGTACTGAATACGAGTCGTGTCTGGAAATTAATAGATGCATGCAAAATGTGACAACAAACATGGCAGCTTAAATTCATGTCAAAAGTAATTACAACACAGGACAATAAAAAAAACAAGAAAGCATTTAATTTACAAAACTTTCACACTGCTATTTAACTATTTTTTTTTAAAAAAGTTTTGACCTCGTAATAACTGGTTTAAACGCCGATGATAAAATTGGAATCAAGTTGTGTGTGTTTGTGATTTGTATTTTTAACGTTTATAATAACTTGACTCCATGCATATCTTGCATGTAATAAGGTACATTGTTATATGTTCTGTCCATTGTTTCCCATTTCAGTGTACCAAAGAATACGATCTCGACAGTATGTCGTCTGGTTGTGCACTTTTCATCACCAAAAAATGCAGATCTCTTTAGAAGATGAAGTTCGGCAGAAACGAAAGTAACGTATTTTAGCTCAATTAAAGGAGTTAGCTTTCTGTCACAATCATATGTAAGCTATTAATGAGTAACATATGTGGTTTTGCACAATAAAACCACGACTGAAAAACTGATTGTGAAATAAACTGATTGTGAATTTATAAAACATGTAAAGTCGGTGACGGCTTATAGGTTAGACTAAGATAAGAAGCATACCCGAGAAGCACCAGTATTAAAAATCTGTTTTGTATTTTACATAAATAAAAGTAGATAACACGTACTTGTTATTATATAGGTTGTTTCTTTAATAAAAGTTTCCAACAAACCTGAATAAGTAGTTAGATATGTGGTCGAAAATGTCAATAGTTTCCATTTAGCCATTTCTGGTTAAACCATATTTTCATCCATCTATCAGCAAGTGTTCAAATAAACCTGTATGATTGCCACAAAGAAAGGAAAGTGCTTTTTTTTGTTTACGTTGAAATTTTGTGCAGTTATAAAAGTTTCTTATAGTCAGGTTTGCTGTAATGATGGATTATTCCCATTTTGCAGCAGCCATCTCATGGTATATTGCCGCTCAAGTAGTAGGCCCAGTAAAATGATACATATCCGAGTTTATTTTCACTTATTATATATCTGACAAACTTAGCTTGTCATTACAATTCAGTGCCACCTTAGTATCACTTGCTTTACAAAAACATTTTAGTAGACACATAGTATTTCATTGTCAAGACTATCCATATTATGACAAAACTTGAAAGACAATGGATGTAATAAGAATAAAAGAACTAAACCAGTCAATACATTTCAAAACTGTATCAAATTCAAGCGACCATGGAAACTGTATGTACCTAAGCGTACTAGCCTGTAGGCTGTTTTCTATACTGAAAATTTCAATTTTTGTGACGTCGAATAAGCTGGACATTCATAAAATTGATAAATCAAGTTGTAATATTTGAAACTTGATATGTCTGCAGCAGGTACAAACTGTCAATTCAAATATATTTACATGTTCATATCATTATACCAGTTGAAATGCATATATGGATTGTTATGTCTATACATTTTATGTTTCATTACTATATTTAAAAAGATATTTGACACTTGAAAATATTAGAGTAAATATTACCCCTTGCAAAGTCAAGTGTTCATAAATGGTGTTTACCATAGGTATTCACTAATAAATATACTGCTTCCATTTTATTGAAAGTTTCAAGAATTCATATTTGTATATTGTTTTCCCCGGTTAAAAGTTTGATGCTACGACTGTTTTATTTGATTTATTTCTACCTTTTTCATAAGCCAGATCCAATTTATTCCTAAGTTATTGACCAGTGTACATGGTCTGATAAGTTACTGGCTTGTAAAGGCAGCACTCCTTTGTTTTCCAAGCAAAGAATACTTTGATACTTTTATGATACTTGTTCAATGCCAAATAGTCCCACAACTCCCTGTACATGTCTGATTAAATATTCCTTAGCTTGCAATGCCAAATAGTCCCACAACTCCTGTACATGTCTGATTAAATATTCCTTAGCTTGCAATGCCAAATAGTCCCACAACTCCTGTACATGTCTGATTAAATATTCCTTAGCTTGCAATGCCAAATAGTCCCACAACTCCCTGTACATGTCTGATTAAATATTCCTTAGCTTGCAATGCCAAATAGTCCCACAACTCCCTGTACATGTCTGATTAAATATCCCTTAGCTTGCAATGCCAAATAGTCCCACAACTCCTGTACATGTCTGATTAAATATCCCTTAGCTTGCAATGCCAAATAGTCCCACAACTCCTGTACATGTCTGACCTTGTATCCCTTAGCTTGCAATGCCAAATAGTCCCACAACTCCCTGTGCCTGTCTGACCTTGTATCCCTTAGCTTGCAATGCCAAATAGTCCCAAAACTCCCTGTGCATGTCTGACCTTATATTCAAATAGTCCCAAAACTCCCTGTGCATGTCTGACCTTATATCCCTTAGCTTGCAATGCCAAATAGTCCCACAACTCCCTGTGCATGTCAAATTTTATATCCCTTAGCTTGCAATGCCAAATAGTCCCACAACTCCCTGTACATGTCTGATTAAATATCCCTTAGCTTGCAATGCCAAATAGTCCCACAACTCCCTGTACATGTCTGATTTTATATCCCTTAGCTTGCAATGCCAAATAGTCCCACAACTCCCTGTACATGTCTGATTAAATATCCCTTAGCATGCAATGCCAAATAGTCCCACAACTCCCTATACATGTCTGACCTTATACCCCTTAGCTTGCAATGCCAAACAGTTCAACAACTACATGTGTTTGTCTGATTTTAAATCCCTTAGCTTGCAATGCCTAATAGTCCCACAACTCCATGTGCACGTCTGATTTTATATCCCTTAGCTTGCAAAGACAGTAGCTTTTCCAGTAGACAACCATTTGAATGAATCAGGAAATTGAAATATATCTACTCCATGTATGCTACTAACACCTGTCTACTTGCATCCTTTAATAGATTTCACAGATCAATGTATGATCTAAACATTACTTATAGAGCCTAAACTGTCTCTAAAAAAGTACAGATACACAGATGATGGGACACATACACAAATGATGGGAAAGATGTCTCATAGTTGGCTGATGTTGACAATGGAGGATTTCAAAATGTTTCGTAACTTGGATGACCAGAATAAAATCTTGGGCTTCATACAACATGTTAGTGATACTAATAAGATACAGTGAAGCACAAAATAAATGTGGACATTAACTCTTATTTGTAAAATTTATGGAATTGTTACAAAATATAGTGAATTAGACAATTGACCATTGTTGGCTATGACTATGTTTATACCATTGTGACAATAATAAAATGTAAGGGTTTATATAAATGGATTTAGAATGTCAGGCACAGATTTTTGTGATTTCATTAAACAAAGATAGACAAAATGTATTTTAATTTGTTTGTGACATATCCCACAATAATTGTATTTACATGGGATTTATCTACCTATCTATCTATCCAATCCTATAGATTGGAATCTTTATTTTCCAAAGTGCAATTCTAACTCATTGACAGATGTCATCATACAAAGAGATCTGACTATGAAACTGATTACAAACTGCACCCAGACCTATGACAGATCAATGGGAAATTAGCATTTTGGAGCCCTACAAAGTAAACATGAACTTAGCCAAGTCATCTTGTCAGCATACAGGGTACATATAATACATATAATCTTATAGTCTCTACTTGGTATATATAGCAATATGTAGGTGATGGTACAATGTCAAATCATTACAAAATCAATATTCGCAATATGTATTTCACTTGATCATAACAACTCTTCCTATAAAATTTCCCAATCTGAATTTACATTTTTAAACTATACATGAAATTTTTCTTATTGCACAGAATAAAGAAAAGCAAAGGATTCTGATGATCAATTCATAGCTAATACTCGCCTAAAGTCGGACAATGACAAAACTATGGTTTGAAAAAGTCAATTGTAACTCTCTAAGACAGCTTTTCAAAACTAGATGCCCTGAAAGTGATTTAAATAATTAAGTGAAAACAATGCATAAGGTCAGACCAATTGATTGTGTGAATATATTTAATTACAAAAAAGACTAAAGAGATGAACAAAAAAATGTTGTGCACAACCTTTATTAGGATCACACTATTTTATGAATTACAACTGACATAACGGAACAGCAAAAGTATAAATAACAAAAACATATCAATTCCAGTGCAAAACAAAAAAACATTTCATGAAATAATTCCCTTCCAACATTTCTTCCTCACAAATGTACACTCAAACACAACATGAACAGAACACTAATTAATCACAAATCTTCCACCCTGTTATTAAATCACATACTATGAAAAATTAATATTTTATATACAACCAAAAGAAGTTTCATTTCATCAAATATTTTTACTAAATGACAATTTTGTTCACAAAACATGAATCAACTTTTGTTTTACAGGATTTGTCTACATAAAGAAAATAAGTAACATGTTAAAAAAGACACTTTAAAATTACTGTAGATCTCCAATTCTCCATGAATGATAATTGTTACCACATGGAGAGAATGAAAGTTATGTATCCAGAAATATTCTCTACTGTACTGTATTTGGTGACTAGAATCTGCTTAACCTATATTTGATACTGTATGCCTTCCACATCAAGATTTGGTAGAATGAGGCATTTACTTGCATATGCTGGAATGTCTTTGTGCTTAAGTGGAGGTACACAACTCAAATGAATACATGGGCCATAATTGGCTTTGGTTGGTACTAAGCAGGCCACATGTTGTAACTTTAATAAAAGCTCAACTAAACATAGGTCAGGACACTGGCCACAAGTTACTCAAAATAAGCACTCCACATGTGGCCTGAGGACCATGTGTAGTGCACCTGTGCTGGAGGATATTCCAAAAGAATTTTGCTAACCTGAAATTGCCCTTATTTGTTAAAAAACTTTGTCTTGCATTCAGTGGGGGATTAGGTCTCCAGCTTTTATAAAGTGTGAAGGTTAGCTGGGTGAGTTTTTCAGGAAGTTTCTATCAAAATGCCCAAAACATTATACTTAATAAATCCTGCCAAATTAGGTCTATAGCTTACTTCAAACACATGTTCATCAAGAATGCTGTATGTATGTATGTATGTATGTATGTATGTATGTATGTATGTATGTATGTATGTATGTATGTATGTATGTATGTATGTATGTATGTATGTATGTATGTATGTATGTATGTATGTATGTATGTATGTATGTATGTATGTATGTATGTATGTATGTATGTATGTATGTATGTATGTATGTATGTATGTATGTGTCATTGTTGGCAGCCCAATGATGGTGACATATTATGAGGACTGATTAAAATTAGAAGGCTTCACTTGGATCCCATATTTTCAAAAAAGTTGTTTTTTAGAGATATCCTTTTCTTGCATAGATCTTTTTCTTTATTCAGCTAGAACATAAACAATGTTAGCCATAATAATTGCAAAAAAAATCTGAAAAGAAACATTTTGGAACAGTGGGAACCATTACTCCACAGAATGAATTGTTGAACTAAAACACATGTTTAATAGTGTCATTGTTGGTGTATCCTGTAGATGCTATAGATTTATAATTGTTAAATAAGAGTTTGTAATACATAAATGTGCATGTGTGTGAATGTTACTTTTTTTATCTCCTAAGGTATATTTATTAACCCTAGGCTATATCGATTGTAAGATGACCCTAGGATTGTTCCCTGACTCAATGGTCAACCTATTACTGAGACAATAAACAAATACCCCCACACCTCCAAAAAACAATGTTAAACTTGAGTTTGATCAATCAAGTGTTCAAAACTGAGCTTAATCTAGGGCATGAAACAAGTAAACTGATTTAAAAAAAATGTACATGGATGTAAAAATGATCAATATGTTAAGCTTCCATCAAACCTGGCTTGAAGATATTAACCTAATTTTGGCTTCTTCCTTATCCTAGTGCAATCTGTCAGGAAAGCCTTGTCCAAGAATAATGTCTAGCACTAAAGTTAGCCCACTATGATCTTGACTGCCTGATCCCAAATCAAAGTGTTGTTTCTTTCTTAAACCAAGCCATTCACAAGGTTTGCATCATGCTCTCAGGTCATGATTCTTGGCAGATAAAGGGCAGATGGACATAGTCTTTATTTCATGACATATACTGCGATTTTGTCAGATATATTATAAATAAAATCAATTCCAATGCTGGTAGATAAACAAATCTCATCTGAATGCTTGGAAATGATTTTTTTAAAATTTGGTTTACAAGACAGCAATTTAAATAGGTCATGCAGTGTCAAGGCAAGTGAATTAATTGCCCTACCAATTGATTAACCATGGTAGCAGATTTGGGCTTATTTGATGAGTCTCTGAACCTACATACTTTGGTTACCGGTATCGTGTGCTAACTGCTGAGCCATGGTAGCTCCTCACATACCACACTGCATCAATTTTTTAAAAATAAATTTTGAAGCCTGCATTTTAATCAGATCCCAGTCATTTTCATTTTTTTCAGACTGTTGATTTTTAACTGGCTAACAGTTTGTTTTGGAGGGGTTGGTGGTACTGCACACCAACACCCTATACTGTTTAATTGTAGTCATAGGATTGTCATGGCTAAGTTATGGTTTAGAAATAATTTGCATACTTAGTATGGAAATATGCATACCTAGTATGAAAATGGAACTAAATATTATCTGGCATAAAAAAGTGTACATAATTATACAACCACACAACCAATTTATAGTACAAACAATACAATCCCTAAAAGGAAAATATGTACCTTTTGAAATTTTACATTAACTGAAATTAATGTAGAACACACAATTAAGCAAAACAGAAAATTTAATGTGAAAACAAATTAGCAAAATTATGTTGGTAAACAAGAAGTCAGTGTGAACCTTAGATCACTCATCAGGCTGACATCTGTTAAGTCAAATGCAAGAGCTACTGGCCAATAAATCTGTCAGCTGGATGCTTTCATTATAAATATTTTCTTATGCTATTGATCAAATGTTATGCAATTAATTGGTTCTAGGTATCTTCTTGATGGGACATTATCATCTTCTGTCCAATACTGTAAAAAACTTGTTAAGCTCTATCAAAGGTGATCAAATTCTGTTGAGTGCTTTTGTAGCATGTTTTTTTTTTTAAAAAAGGCTTGCCATTTTATATGGCACACCAGCACCTTTTGTAAATAATAAAAACAATTTTTGCCTGAATGCTTTTAGATTGTGTTAAGAAGTTTTTCAGAAGTTGATTCAAGGTTTTTCTATTTTTAATAATAGCAGCCATCATGAAAGGAAGATGAACATTACCTGTAAATCTGAAAATCTTTATGACAGGACACTTTCTGAAAAATGTTGTACAAAATTTTGAAAACGCATTCAAGGATTCTTTTTCACCAAGTCTGATAAAATTTTACTAATCAGTCTGAGATGAGGGCATTTGACGATTTTACTAATTTTAGTACTAGTGGCCATATTTGCTATTTCCTGATGTAAAGCAGTTTTACAATCCAAAAATACTAGCAATAAAAAAAATTGGAACTAAAACTTTCTACCTGCGGTGCATTCAATATTGAAGTTTTGTTATATTCTTTCTTTAATATTTATAGTTTAAATAATGACATCAGATACAGTTGACATTCATTATAAATCTCAGCTGACCCTTCTATTGAGGCTGCCCAACCTGCTGAGATTTACACTATATTGATAAATACCATATTTCATGTAATTTTTCATACACATAAAAAATTATCAGTGTACAAAAACTTGTATGAAAAATAATCATTTGGTGGTATTGACTTGTAGGAAAAATAAAGGGATCATACCTGAATAAGTTCTATGGAACATTATACTCCTAATAACAAAAATGTACAATTCAAGTGTCAAGAAATTAGGTGCAACTTGTATTTTTACAGCAACAATAATCTCATTATCAAATTGCAACAAAAACAGAATAACTTTGTGTACACCTGTGTGATAGAGACACAGAAGAGACAATTGTCTATGTATAAAACTATTTATTCAGGGTGGTTTTAATTTGTAGCTTTTGCAAAGAGAAAAAGGACCATTTTCAGTTAGTGAATGAGTGTGATAATGCATATGTATGATGACCCTACTATATTCCATTATCAATAAATACTGCTAAATCATTTCCGACAAGGGGGGTAGTCATGTGACCCCCCTCATGATTTATGCCGCCGGCACCCATGCTTATGCATAAATCATTGTACATTCTCACCAACAATTATTTTTGTAAAAGCAAAAGGCAATACATTATTTTCAATCTTTTTGGCAAACGAAAATCTTTTTTGCATAAATTTTATGATTTAATGGATTTTTTGAAAATTACAAAGTGTTTTGTAGAAAAAATTATTATACATTTAAATAATTATTTTGATAACTGTACTGTGTACGAAAAATTAAAGGGTACAAAAAATACATGCCATATGGTATTTTTCGAGGTGAGGGTACTACCCATTTTGAAAGATAACTGACAAACTTCTGTATCAGAAATACAGCTTTACAAGAGAATTTAAGTTTGAAATTAATACAAAAAACTTAACGTTCAACCTTTAATATCTAAGAGCAAACTCATAAAACTGGCAAAAATTAAAAAGTGAATGATGTAATTCTGGTCCGGGCCAAAGTTTCACATTTTGTTCTAGTGCAAAGCTCTTAACAAATTTGACCATTAAACTTGTCAGACTTGCACCAATTTACTATAATTAATAAATCTGGTTGGTCAGTCTGAAGTGTTTTAAATTTCAGGTGTCAGTTTCAATAACAAATCTTTAAATTGAGCCTGGACAAGAGAGATCTGATCAGTCAAATTTAAGTAAATTATAAATGTTAACCATTCAGGATTAGATTTAAGACCTGAAACATATAAAACCAGTTATTAATACAAACCCTTATCAAAGGATTTATTTCACACATTTTAAAATCTATTTATGCCATACATACTAATAAATTCATACTGGATACAGGATAAAATGTAAGCTACACTGGTAAAGTCCAGACCTGGAATTGAACAGGAAATTGGTCACTTTACAACGTCCATATTCTTGAATTTCACTTAGAACAACAGATGCACATGAAGCAGTTTTATCCTGTCACATCTACTCATTTTTGTGACAGCAGGGTAGCCTCGGTTTTCCTATTGAATTGTGTTCAGGCAGGTAAGAGACATACTGATTGTTCTGTCTGATTTCCAAGGAACAGCAGAAACTTCAGTGTCTTTATATGAATGCATTTGATACATAGCTTTTATCCTACAAGTTCAAATTCTTCATCACTACCACATGATGCTCTCTCAACCATGGTGAATTCTGCAAGATAAAACATCATTAAATGTATAAGTCACTGAATAATAATTCTACAATATGAATTTCATAACAAGTGAATGCAGTTGCATTTTTAGTTATTATCAGTGCTCCACTTGAGTTCACATAATGAATAATATCTGAAAACAAAGAAAACTGAGCATGATTTTAAAATATTTTTCTAACCGAGGTAGAAGTCTATTATAAGTCTCTTAAGAACCAATAACATTTCATTCAGAAAAGTCCTCCATATTTACTTTTATTTTTGTACTGTTATCAACCAAGAAACAAGACACAATAGAAATTATGCCAAATGATTGAGACGAGGCATTCAAAACCACAGAAGAACCATATCTTCAACACATGATCAGAAAGGTAGAAAGGTAAAGTTCCATTTATCAACAGGAATGTACAGCATATGCAAACATAATTTAGGAATATTAAGCAACAGAAAAAATAGGTATAACAAGAATTGCCTACATTCCAGTTCCCCCATGTATAAAAACTCCCACTGAAACTACCCTAAAATTAAGTAGCCTAAACTCTGATGCCATTTATGCTAACATGGAAACATCCATTTTGAACAGATAATTTTTGTTATAGAGTACCTGCATTTAACTTGGCAGACATATGTACTTAGTATAGCTGAAATAGCTTGAGCAATTTTTAAATCGTGCTCTGAAAACGTTTACAGACTAACAAATGGATAAATGAAAATTTGAGTGTCAGTGACTTTCTACAAAAGACAGGACATTACGTTTCACATAGAGCTAAAATTTAATGGAGTAATATTTTCAAATCTAATAATTTGTAATTATTTAATGCAGAGGATGCCTCCTGTTGGAAGTTCTCAAAATATTATTATAATCGTGTGCAGTGTGTGCTCAGCCATTTCACGTCATCATCAGCATGGTGCAGAGTCTGCAGTCTACTGGGGACTTTGTCAGTGGACCGTTGTTTAAAATGTGATATTTTCTGAAGAGCTCCACAGCAACAGGAAGAGTTAGTGGCCTGGTCCCATCGGATAATGTTGAATGCACAATGACCTTGTCCTGTCCGAAAGCGGTTGTGTGATCCAAGACATGTAAGGTTGAAGCCAGGAGGGCAGACAGATGGCTCAGCTATTAGGGAATGATTTACAACATTTGATGAAGACCACTCGACACTCCATGACAAATTATCTTTCAAATCCTCTGGCATTAACCTACCCAGAGTGACTTTTCGAAGTCAAGCAGACTGCTGGATGTGAGGTGATGTCTATGTACAGTGAAAATAATGTAAAATACATGTGTGTATTGTGAAAACAACTGTTTCAAGGCTTCTCCATTTCTTGTATAGCACTTAAACATCCTTTCTGCAATACTGAAAGGTCTTTATGTCAGGATACTTATTGTCAAAACCTTTTGAGTGGTTATGTTAATGAAGAATTCAATTCAGCAGTTTCTGAGGACATTTGTTTTACCTTCTGTGTTTAGATGTGATGGTACATCATGATAACTTGTACATATTGGCCTTGAGGGACTGATGAAGACCACTTGCTTAGATATGGTGGTGGTCATGTGATGGTACATCATGATGACTTGTACATATTGGCCTTGAGGGACTGATGAAGACCACTTGCTTAGATATTGTGGTGGTCATGTGATGGTACATCATGATGACTTGTACATGTTGTATTATTGGCCTTGAGGCCTGATGAAGACCACTTGCTTAGATATGGTGGTGGTCATGTGATGGTACATCATGATAACTTGTACATATTGGCCTTGAGGGACTGATGAAGACCACATGTTTAGATATGTTCATGTGATGGTATATCATGATGACTTGTACATATTGGCCTTGAGGGGCTGATGAAGACTACTCATTTAGATATGGTCATGCGATAGTACATCATGACTTGTACATGTTGTATTATTGGCCTTAAGGGACTGATGAAGACCACTTGTTTAGATATGGTCATGTGATGGTACGTCATGATGACTTGTACATGTTGTATTATTGGCCTTGAGGGACTGATGACCACTTGTTTAGATATGGTCATGTGATGGTACATCATGATGACTTGTACATGTTGTACAGTAGTCCCCCTCTTGAACGGCCCCCCTCACCAGCGGACACCCGCTCCTTACGGCCAGAATCTGAAGGCACCGCCCCCCTCACCAGCGGACACCCGCTCCTTACGGCCAGAATCTGAAGGCACCGATGAATTTGTGTTCAAAATTACCCCTCACGAAAGGCCACCCAGCTAACGCGACCAGTGTCCAGCATATTTCTACAAAAACATAAAATTTGCCCCTCACAAGCAACCGCATATTATTTTTTAGTATGTATCTAGAACAATTTTGTTTTCTAATTGTGTTAAGTAATCCGATTTCTGTTTCCTGAAGTCAGGTTTTCATTCTTCAAAAAAGTGTTCTACATGTACCACTAAGGTTAATATTATATCCTTTACACCTTACGAGAAGCCACATTTATTTCATAAAGCCGAGAAAGACTCAAATTTTAATCCATACATAAAGGTAATCCATATATCCTTACTGCGTGTTATCATAAGATGTCTGGTTTATCCACTGATAATTGCTAAGATTACACTTATTAATAGTAGTAACATCAGAGAAGTGGCAATATTGACAAACAATACGAAAGTCTTCCCGGAAAATGGTTTGATAGCCTTAGTGGCTTCCCTTTGCAAGATGTTGAGCTTGTTAACTTACATAATTAGCGGCTATTATGCAACAATTGTAAAGTTTATAAATCTTAACGGCCGCGATATGCTATTTTTCTGATCAAATCTGCGTACGTATCTGAAAAGGCCACCCATCTGATAAGGCCACTTTCCAGGTGCAGAAGGGGTGGCCGTATAAGAGGGGGACTACTGTATTATTGGCCTTGAGGGACTGATGACCACTTGTTTAGATATGGTCATGTGATGGTACATCATGATGACTTGTACATGTTGTATTATTGGCCTTGAGGGACTGATGAAGACCACACGTTTAAATATGGTGGTGGTTATGTGATGGTACATCATGATGACTTGTACATTTTGGCCTTGAGGGACCACTCATTTTAATATGGTGGTCATGTGATGGTACATCATGATAACTTGTACATATTGGCCTTGAGGGGCTGATGAAGACTACTCATTTAGATATGGTCATGTGATAGTACATCATGACTTGTACATGTTATATTATTGGCCTTAAGGGACTGATGAGACCACTTTAGATATGGTGGTGGTCATGTGATTGTACATCATGATGACTTGTACATGTTGTATTATTGGCCTTGAGGGACTGATGAAGACCACTTGCTTAGATATGGTGGTGGTCATGTGATGGTACATCATGATGACTTTTACATAGTGGCCTTGAGGGACCACTCATTTTAATATGGTGGTCATGTGATGGTACATCATGATAACTTGTACATATTGGCCTTGAGGGGCTGATGAAGACTACTCATTTAGATATGGTCATGTGATGGTACATCATGACTTGTACATGTTTTATTATTGGCCTTAAGGGACTGATGAAGACCACTTGTTTAGATATGGTCATGTGATGGTACGTCATGATGACTTGTACATGTTGTATTATTGGCCTTGAGGGACTGATGACCACTTGTTTAGATATGGTCATGTGATGGTACATCATGATGACTTGTACATGTTGTATTATTGGCCTTGAATAACTGATGAAGACCACACGTTGAAATATGGTGGTGGTTATGTGATGGTACATCATGATGACTTGTACATATTGGCCTTGAGGGACTGATGAAGACCACATGTTTAGATATGTTCATGTGATGGTACATCATGATGACTTGTACATATTGGCCTTGAGGGACTGATGAAGACCACTCATTTAGATATGGTCATGTGATGGTACATTATGATGACTTGTACATATTGGCCTTAAGGGCTCATATTAATAAATCTGGAATAATCATGTTTAACAGTTTCTTATAAGTCATTACTGGGTTACTGTATTTTTAGTAACAGAAGTCACATTTAAAACCAGAAACAGTTTGAATGATTCTAAAAGCCATTAATTCCATAATGTTTTGTTAAATTTGGCCCATTTTATTAAGCAGTTAATACATTATTTTGAAGTTTTTCCATTTTACTCAAAATATATATATTTGTAAAATTAGAAAACTCGATCAATGTTTTCAAACAAATTTAGTCATTTTCTTGAGAAGTTTGAACAATCTGTCTCAAGATCTTGTATTGTTAATAATGATTTTGTATTGTTAGTAATGATGCCAATTATTTGATGGTATATTGAAAATATTCATACAAAATTTGTGGGGTGCTCTTTGTTGTTGTTGTGGGGCTTAACACCATTTTTCAGCACATGATAGGCTATACATGGCAGCCAGTATTAATGGTAGAGGAAGAAACCAGGCAATCAGCAGAAAGAACCGACCCATGAAAAGCTACTGGCAAGCTTTCTCACATATCCACATTCACCGAATCTTAAGACTCGAAGCCACGCAGAGGTGAGATGGCAGTGATCCGTAACGGAGAGCACTTTTGACCACCTCGGGGTTCATTCTCTTTGTCATATTTGGTTAAAATTCATCGTGTTTCACTTTAGGGGACAGGTCATTGGAAGTTTTCCTTTAGAGGATAGGTCATTGGAAGGTTTTATATTACTTTATAATGCAGATCAGTTTCATTTGTGCAAACTATAAAGGTCAACAGTCCAGGATGGTTTTTGTCAAATCTGGTCATATCCCCTTCAGCAGTTTTTGAGAACTCATTTAATGATTTTAGTAATGGTATCCATATTTAATGGATCAAAAATTATTTGTAAAACCTTGAATGTCCTTCATGCCAGGATGCTCGAAGTAGAATTTGGACAAATAGTTTTAAAAATTAAGTTTAGAGTCATTTATAGGTTTTATCTTTTTTCACTAATGATGCCTGTAATTGTTGCAGCATCATTTCTACCATCTTGCAACCCTACCATGTTGTCACATGTGAAATCTGATTCAATTCAGATCAGATTCAATTCAGATCAGCAGTTTTTGAGATGAATTTTTAGCAAGACTTCGTTGACATAAGGGAGATAACTGCTTAACAATTAGGTGCACTGTCAACAATGGAAGATATGACATTATCATAGTACACTAGTCCAAATGAGCTAGATTAATGAGGCAATCCATTCATTATATGTTAATTTGATGGTGTGTTTTAAATATCTTGAACTGTACATGCCCACTGTTCAGGGTTCTGGGTTTAAGACAATCATATAACATTCTGTACAACTTTGGTAAACTAACAGATAATAACAAAATTATTTTTGTGCATGTAACATCTGGCAACAAATGACAAAAAAGATTATTCTGATCTAAATATTGGCTGACTGTCTGAAGTTGATCTCTTCTAAGATGGTATCATAATATATAACATGCATAATAAAGGAAATATTGGTGATATATAATTAACACTAATCACGTTCTTGTTTTTGCCCAATTTACACAATACTGTACTTAAGTGTTCAATTACCATGGATACAGGAATTACTGTTTGTCAGTTGTGCAAACAGATTATAAACTAAGACTAAGTAGCTCAACATAGTCTCATTTTCAATTCATCCATGACTGACAGATGTTTTACTGATTTATTCCAATACTTTAGCATCATTTTTATAAGTTGAGAATCTACTGAAATTTAAAAATTTCTTATTGATCCAATACTGTTACTGATAGGATCACTGATAATTTGTAAGTAACATCAATTGATCACAAATTGACAATGATATTAAAACCCACTATTCATACTGTTAGGAAAAATTTATTTATTTATTCATTTATTACAGAACTACCAAGGACTGGGATTTGTGTACACATACTGATAGTCCCAGACATATAAAACCATCTGTCATTTTTCTCTGCTTGGATTTTGTAGAATTTTGGTAATCATTTGGTCAGTGACAAAACATTGCAAAATTATTACATTAACATCATTAAAACAATGATTTCAAAAATTCAAACCACGAGATCAATCATTATGTTTAAGTGATCTAATTTGTAATTATTCACGACAATGAAGAAACTTAACATTTATTCAAATCAACAGATTATATTATTTTCAAACATAATAAAGTCATTTCGCTAGTTACCTCTCATTTTTGGAGGATCTTTACAACAATTCTTATAAAATGATTCAAGTACTAGATTAGTTGGTTCTTTGGTTGAGTGACTGCTTGATTACTTTATTTCAACTTAGAACCAGTCTTTGCTTATTTTACTTGTATGTATAATGTATCTTGCATGAAATTGAAACCATGAGGTAAATATATCCATATTGAATTCAAAATAATTGATCAAAACATCATGTTATCAAGTTGTCACAAGCTAATCAAACTGTAATGGGACTGGATCAAATTACATTAAAAAATGCATGCAATGCATGTATGAAATGAGATCCATGAATGATTCAGTCATAAGTTTAAGACATCTCAAAACACACTTGTATATGATGTTCAGATCATTATCTATGCATTTACAACTGACTTTGAATAAAATTTTAGCAAGATCCAAATCTAACTTGACTAGTTCACATTTAAAGAAACCAGTAAATTTCTTAGACAAATTATGTTCCTATTTCTTACCTAATCATGACATTAATATAACTTTTATGCTAACTCAAAATCCATCACCCCTTTTGCCCACTAGGATTATATCCAGTTTAAACCAGATTTCTTTTTACTGAGCGCTACCATAAGAGATGCTCACATTATGTCGGAGTGGTAGAAAGAATTATTTGTAATGTGATCTGGTAAGCATTATCAGAAAATTGTAATTTACTATAAAAAAAAAATGTTTTTTATGTTCAATACATTAACTGATCATACGACCCTACTCTGTAAAATATATTAACTAATCACATTATATTACTGTCAAATACATTAAATGATCACATTACATTAACTGATCACGATATATTACTGTCAAACGCATTAACTGATCACATTATATTACTATCTAACACATTAACTGATCACACTGCATTACTGTCAAACACTTAACTGATCATATTACATTGCTGTCAAATACATTAACTGATCACATTACATTACTGTCAAATACATTAACTGATCACATTACATTACTGTCAAATACATTAACTGATCACATTACATTACTGTCAAATACATTAACTGATGACATAACATTACTGCCAAATACATTAACTGATGACATAACATTACTGCCAAATACATTAACTGATGACATAACATTACTGTCAAATACATTAACTGATGACATAACATTACTGCCAAATACATTAACTGATGACATAACATTACTGCCAAATACATTAACTGATGACATTACATTAATTGATCACAATATATTACCTCAAATGCATTAACCAATCAGATTACATTACTGTCAAAACTCATTACTGATCACACTGCATTGCTCAGTCAAATACATTAACTGATCACATAACATTACTGCCATATACATTAACTGATGACATAACATTACTGCCAAATACATTAACTGATGACATAACATTACTGCCAAATACATTAACTGATGACATTACATTACTGCCAAATACATTAACTGATGACATTACATTAATTGATCACAATATATTACCGTCAAATGCATTAACCAATCAGATTACATTACTGTCAAAACTCATTACTGATCACACTGCATTGCTCAGTCAAATACATTAACTGATGACATAACATTACTGTCAAATACATTAACTGATGACATAAATGCGGAGCATCCTATCTCTACCAGTGTCACACAGTAGAAGCATGAACTTCTCTCCTGATGTTAGTTTAGCAAACTAGAGACAATTTTGTTTACATATATGCATGGGAGATCCTTGTGGGATTCTACTCTTGATTATTGTCTCACCATCACTTGTTACCCAAGCAAAGCCAGCGAAGTGTCAAATTCATGTGAAGGCAAAAGGAATGTGATTTAAAAATTGATAGGCAGATACCACCAACCCAACAACATTCAGTTCTTTCCTTTGTATGATGATGTCATTCAGATGGAAACAATAGAAAGCAGCCTAGTCATGCCAATCAGCTGAATCTACTTTGTCTCAAAGAATGATTTTTCTCTGGTACAAACCATGGTACTTTTTCACTGTGCCCACATATTGTTAGTTATCAACAAAAAGTAATGTATGGAAACTGCCATGTATTCATGTTAACAATTTAATTGTATTATAAGTCATGTTTTCATTTTTCACAACAAAATTATTTTAAAAATTGTTTTTTTTTGGTTTACTAAACAGTTGTATTTGTCACAAATTTATTTTAAATATTAGAAATGAAATTATATTAATGATCTTTTAATCACATGTCACCTGTTGACAAAAAGAGGCATTGTTATAGATATTTGGGCAAATCCAACATTATGGGAAAACTTTCAGATTGAAAAGTTATTAGCATCTGTTATGTATTAAAAGCATATTTTCCTTGGAAAGACTGCAAATCATTTTATGATTTTAAGAAGAGCAGTTGATTTCTGTTTGCTTGACAATTTCTCATGTCCACTAAGTATTTCTCATTTTTGAGTAAGTGTTATGTTTACTGGCCCTCCCTTTTAAATATCTGGTTGATTGCATCCCATTATCCCTGCCTATTATATCAACAATGTAGCTAGTAATACGTAATTTCCCATTTTTATTAGCAAAATCTCTAAGTTCAGCACAAAATATTTTACAAGATGCAAACAATAGCATAATCTAAATCATCCTACTAAATTTTAGATGACAACTTGTACAACAATCGATATACATAAAGAAAACACAGCCACTATATGATACTATGTAATTTTTTGAGGTAGTGGGGGACCGAGGGACTCCAAATCTCTTTTGAGCAGAGGTATTTTCTTCTTTTATCTCAAGATGATTCATATTTTCAAAATATATAATATGATACGAAGTTATTTTGTTATAAATTAGAGATAATTTGCCAAATACTGGCAAACAGAAATTTTATAAAAAATGGTCACAGAACCCTGCCTCGGAACAGTGTGTGTGATTTGTATTTAATCTAGCTTTAACAATTTTTCAGTCATATCGCTTTGATGTCTGCAGTGTGGCAGTTAATTGCAATGTCAAGCAATGGGGCACCATGCCGCAGACATATAGCATAATGTCCCACCTGATCACATTATCCTGACACCAGGCTGACCATTCCTAACACTAACGTCATCATGATGAATGCCTAGCAAGGCAGCTGTTAGTACCATTTTTGTCTTTCGTATGACTTAATCAAGGTTCAAACCCATGACCTCTTGCATATTAGGTGGATGCACTAATGAATAGCCCATTGGAACAGTTCCCCAGAACAATAAATTGTTGGTTTCTAATATAATTGAAATATACCATGTTACATATTAAGGTATGTTCAGAAATAGACATACCAAATTGTTTCTTAGTACACAGCTCCACCCTGACTAGAACATTACATACAAGGCCAGGCTCATGAAGAATGCTTGTATTTTGTGTGCTGAATTCTTCAGTGTATATGATTGTGTGCTAGTTGAGAGGACACTAATTTAATTCCCTTTAGTCGAGCCAACAGCACTTGTTGGGTTATGTCTTGCATTTTTGCCTTCAGTGGTGGGGAAAGTCTTTCACAGTTGATGTGGATATTGTCCACGCATACCAGGTAACATCCATGTCATTGCTTCCCTTGACAGATTAATTAAGATTTAACAAATAAAAAGAAACCAGGTTGTATCATTAGAAAGTGCTTATGACCTTAACAGAACTGCATATCTAAGGATGTTACTAACTCAGCATGCTGAATTCAGTTTCATCTTAACTGCATGAATAATAAATGCTTCTGTGCATGTACATGGATGTATCAAAATTCAACCTCACGTCAGTGATTACTTGTGACCAGAATCATTTCTTCCATGCAGTTCAAATATAAGTGAGATATTGGAACACTACCCCTTCATTGTTAGAGGATCTATCTTCTTGAAAGAAAAAGCTCACTACTGAGAAATAGGAACAGTGGTATGACTTCACTATTTGATACCACTCATTCAGCTGTAGTGATCTCCATAATTGAAACTCAAAACTCCTTTTCAATCAGGACATCCCTGAAAGAAGCCAGATTAAAGAAACAGTTTGTTTGGACATCAATGAATTAGTGGTGACTTTAAGCACTTAAGTATTGTGGAAGTTGCTTTTGACTTATCTGTGTAAGTCTGTTGCTAAATAAAGCAGATAGTTGATTCAGTGTTTTAAGTAAGGCAATCAAATATATTGAAATCAATGCTGATCATTATTCTGCTGTTTTTGCAAAAGATACTGATTAAGGGAAGGTATAACCCCCATCTGATTAAAAGATCTTGTATATTGCATGCCTCTGGAGTCAATGAAAAATAGAAAGAAATGCAAGCATTTATGGTCACAAAGGGAAAAGACCAAATGGAAGGTTAATGGAAGGACAACTCTGTATGATGCAGATGTATTACCATGAGGCAAAGGCCTGGCATATGTTCTACACATGCATGGAAGGCACTGAGAAGGATTTTCATTTCCAAGTAGTTGATATAAGGATTTTTCTCTTGAAGAATTTGTATGCCACTGACCAGCAGAGGTCCAGTAGTAAACTGGCATTGTAATAGGTCAACCCTAGAATTAGGGACAGTGAGCTGTAAGAAACTTTCTTGCCAAACAGTGTCTTGTTTGAGGCTTTCTCTGACAAAAGTTTTAAATTCAATGCATTTTGGAGAAGGAGACCATGTTAATACATGTTAAGAAAACCATATGTATATGGACAAAATGTTGAGAAGTAATAAGGCTAGACTACACTGATAATCCATCCCTAAACTGTTAATGAGATGGTTGTTTATCTTGTGAACTGAAACTGGGATATGACTTGGTCTGATGTCTTACTGTAGGTCCAAAACTAACACTTTGGTTGATGCCTTTTCCAATGCATGAACGATTCTTTCAATGGGTTTGGAAGAAAAATGCCGAACATTAAGGGTTTCATACTAAGATGGACCATAATTTTGAGAAGGGACACATAATGATGGAAGTAAGGTTGTTCAAATTCGAACTAAAATCTAAACTTACCAAATGTTTTTGTTGTGTGTAATTCATGAGACATTCTGAACCTGTGAATACCTATGGACTTATACTGGGGTTTTATAAATCTGTATACTGAAGTACATGTCAGACATGTTTATAGGTCACAAATGCCACTGGAATCCATTACCATAAATGTTCTGAAGTGTAAGCCCCATTTGTGTGGTTTTCATATTATCTACACTGCTCATTACAAGCAGAAAAACTGGATTCTCTTGTGTAAAAATAAAAGTCCTTTCTCATGGGATTGGTTGGGAGTTTCTTACTGAAGGTAGGAAGAAGAAAGTGGATGGATTTTCATTCCAAAACTCTGAATACTCTGTGATATGCTTTGGATGATTGTCTTGTGAGAATTTTTGGTCAGACTAATAGGGTGTAGTCTGGCACCTCTGTTGGGTTGCAAGTGTGTTTGGATGGTGATGTATCACTGATAATTGATTGTTGATGGAATGCCTGGTGAAAGAGAAAGGTTGTTCCTTTCTCTCACCACCGTGCCTGCAAAAAATATTATGAGCATGTGATCACTTATAATTAGCTTGGTAAACAGGAAGAGAAAGAGAAATAACTGCCATTGTTGAGAACTGCCACTGCAAGATTTCTGGTCACAATCACTGAATGTGCCTTGACTCATTAGCCCCTGCTGCCTCTATAACTCATTGTACTTCATCTTCCTGATCTCCCAAGTGTCACGATAAGATGGTGCAGTTTACTTAGCTCGTTTCCCAAGTGCCAAGTCTGAGTGGCAGTATTAGTCTAGGTCTGCATCCCGCATGGTGAGTTAAATCGGCACAAACCATTGGCTGATTTAAAGTAATTTCTCAATTATGCTGGCATTTTAACAATAAAATTTTAGCCTACACAGATAGTGAGCATTGCTGAACAAAGTGAAAAAAAAAATTGACTTTGATAGCAGCAAAAATAGTGGAAATCTTTTGATTAGAAAATGATAAAATTTACGAGAGTCAGCTGCTGGGAGTAGATGTTTACAGGACAGACTCTAACAGAGTATTCACACGAGGTTTGCAAGAAAGATGACAAGTGGAATTTCTGTGTACATAAAATGGAATGAATTTCAAGACTTGATAGCATTAATTATTCAAGGTGAATTCAAAATGGATTTTTATGAATTATTCATGGCAAGAGAAACAAATTGGTAAGAAAATCACTTATTTTATCTTTATGCATTTTTTTCTGCATGTAGAATGTACATAATTTTATTAAAAACTGCTGTGCCATATATTAGCTTAAATAAAGTAACACAAATAGGAAAACATTTATTGCAAGCGGTTCACTCTGTATAAATAATCAAGCCAAGTACTCTCAGCAAGTCTCAGGGATACTGGCGCTGGTAAGGCTAACACTGCTTTAGCTGATCTCTCTGCGCATATGCTGTAGGGAAATGCCTACCTATTTGGCTCAGGGGTTAATAAGTCAATATGATCATGCAGAGATATGGGACTCCACTGACAGAGTAACTCTTATGCCTCTTGCTTTCTCACCTTTTCAATTTGATGTCCTAACAGAAGCAAAGAACCAAAAGGAAGACCATATTAATAGATAGTATGTTGTAGAATTATTCTGCATCTTCGTGTGGGTGGAGTTTGTAACATCTCAATTCTACCCATGAAACTAGTCGCTAAATACACTGTATTCATTGACAGTATTTGCCAGAGGGGCACAATGGGCATCTCAACATCTCCCATGAGGCTTTTCAATGATTACGATGAGGTGTATGTATCAAAAACATTTTTTTCTCTTTCTGCTTTTTAAGCAGCTTTGTCAAAATGTTGGTTTAGTGCCATTTCATACCAAATGCACAAACATTACATGCGTGTCCAACAAGCAAATGTATGCAGAGATGTGTCAAGTCCATCCTCCACAACCTTAAACTGTTTACTCTTCTTGCACTTGGATGTAACCTCAGTAATGAAGAAGAGGAACAAGTGCACACAACAAAAATATATATAAATTAAACCACATTAAAGAAATCATGTAATTGTTGATTAATGCCAAGCTCAGTTTCTCTAGTGAAACTAAATGTTACTGATCTAAATCATGTGACAATAATAAACAAATTTCAAAAAAATTGATTGGAATTCACAAAAGTTGTATGCACCATATACAATAACCTTTTGATTTACTGTACCACTGAAAAAGAAATGATTGCAGTAAAGAATTTATCAGCTTTAACTGGATTGTTTGGAGTACATCTTAACATATGGCAGCAAAAGTAACAACTGGTTCAAACCTGATATAATGGCAGCCACACAGCAGGCAGAAAGGAGTTATACTGTAAGAGTTTATTCCCTTTGTTTATATAATATAAAGACAGCCACTTTTCTGTCATTCCAGGATGGATTGATTTTGAGATAAATTCTTAATGTAATATCATTAGCAACCCCAGTCAGTGCCTATTCCGTACAGGTAAACTGGGTGAAAAATCGGTTTTCTTATACTGTGTGCGCTAAATTTGCATTAAAATCAATATTATTAAAAACATATTTATGAAATAAACTTATTTAAAAGGCCTTTGAATTATCTACAAATTCATATAAAATTCATTAATATATACATGTTGTTATTTAACCATATGGCCATGTAATCATCAATCAGTTAACAAAATTGTTGGCTTTCAGTTAATTGCCATTTCCTGTGCGCGCAAGTTGATACCAGTGTGTTTGTATTGCAAATGCGGGTCATTAGATCCTCATGAATATGAATGAGAATTTGAACTATGAATAGTGAATGAATAACGTTTCCAATGGTGTTTTGAAAATTTGCATATGATGACCCCTGTGCTGAGAAAAAAATAGTCCCTAAAGTCTCGCTAATTTTTTCAACTCACGAATATATTTACATTTTCAATATACCATTAGAAAGTACACATTCTAGCTTTCTTTTGATAACAAATTTATTTTTCGGAACATATAATTAAGTACCCGCATTTAATTTTGAATGTACACAATTTACAAGTTGACCTCTATAAGACACATGCGCTAGATCGCCATATTGGATCCACGAGGATAAACATAACTTCAATGTGAATAATCGGCGATCACAAGACAAATGCTGTGATATATGTACATTGTTCGAGTGTTCTGTATTGGTAAGTAATTATTTTGTATTTATTAAATAATTTTGTGAAATATAGTGTAAATTGTATCATATAAATGATTGTCCGGATGTTGATGTATATGTAGATTTAACAGGTTTACTCTTGAATTATTTTGTTTTTTTTCCTTCAAAACTTTTATCAAAATACAAATTAATGTCAAATTGTATGCAAATGATGTTATAACATTTAAAAACAAAATTGCATATCTGTAAATGAAATTTAATCAAATTACTTGCAAATATAGGTAGAACGAATAGAGAATGAAAACGTATTTTACAAATCTACATTTCGTACCATGATAAGGTACTGCTCAGCAATTTTATATGATGAACCACAGGAGTCTGCAGTTTTATCAATAAAGCACGACAAATTTTCTAACAAGATGAAATCACCTTTACGTTATTTAATAAATATTTAATAATACTGTAAGGGTAATTTCATGTTGTCAGAAATTTTGTCATGCTTTATTGATAAAATTGCAGGCTCCTGTGGATGACCTATATATCTTTTTAAATATATATAGTTTTTTTAACTGTTCCTAAAACATTTTTTTTGTTCATTTTCAGTGCAGAAATAGGAGATTATCCTGTACCATACTGCCAAAATGCAGGCATCAGTGTTGATACAATATCATCAAAATCTTGTATAATTATTCACAGACAGTCAAATGGAATTGTGATATAAATTTTCAACTTGTATAAGAAAAATAATCGTACATTTGCTGAATTTTGCTGATTCTGGACGTCAGTGGACATTCTCAGAGCATAGAAAATTTGATGAACTGTTTACAATGTATGCCAATGTTTTCTTCTGAATTAAATGATGTGTTAACAAATATCTTGTCCAGTATCTCAATTGTCTTGTAGAAGAATTTTTTTTAACACCTTATATTCTTCCCTATACTGAAATCATGTGGACAGACAAAATTCTATAATACTGCCAAGTTTCATGGAGATATCATGCTTAGATCAAAAGTTATGCTATAAATACTTATTTTATTAAATGTGTCAGGTCCGTGACTCAGAAGAATTAAACATAAATTTATATAATGCAAAAATTCACCAGCCAGTTTTTGCCAGTATTCAAATAGTCCTAACTTTTTAACTAATCATCATATTTAAAAACTTAAAACTGTTCTGAAAAGGTCTGAATGAGCTCTATAAGAATCAACCATTAGAATGCAAATATGTTGACTTTGTAATTTTGACTGGGGTTGCTAATATCAGGTAATGAATTTGATGGAGAAATGCTTAATTAAATCTAAACTAGTTTTGTAAATGTTTTGGCTATTTATTCCTTGATTACAGAATTCAGATTTACAAGTATCAGTGCTAAGTTGCTCACCATACAATAAAAAAGTCTGCTAAAAGAGTATATATCTAAACTAGTTTCACAAGAACTGCCATGGGAAAATTCCCAAACTTGCTTATTTTGGTTACATCTATTGTGAATACCTATTCAAAAGCAGAGACTGCACATGGAAGTTTTTTAGCAAATTGGAATCAAAAGTTACGATGTTTCCATTTATTTAACAAGACTTATGAATGGTATGGGTGAAATACTAACATTTAAATGTGCACCTAACAAGATATCCACCTAAGCTTTAGGTGATTTTTCGCAACCTGATAAATATACTATAGTTTTTGCATTTCTTGAGCAAACTATTGGTTATATCAAGTTGCAGTATTTGGGCATTCCATTTGGCCTTCTAATGTGTAAAACATAAGAGAAATGTTTTCATTCTGTGAATGTTATTTTGTTACAATTTTTGTTAATATTTATTGTTCATAAAAAGAAAATATTTAAAAAAACAATTATCCATACAATAAGATACATGTTAAGCCCAACCCCCAAACCTATAAGATACATGTTAAGCCCAACCCCCAAACCTAAAAGGGCAGGATAGAATAATGCAGAAATAAAAAAATTAAAACTTCATCATTGTAGTTAATGTGGATGAATGGACACACAAACATACATGGAAGCCCAACTGATCATCATGCCAAGCTGGTAAGATGGCCTGGTGTGTGTTTGGACTTTTAACATAGCTTTGAGTTGTATTGCTACAATGTCTGTAGATGGCCAAGATGACTTGGACAATTAACTTAGGTAGCAACAAAATTCTATTTTTTGCAAAAACATAAAAACTGGTTCCCCTGAAAAAAATTCATTGCATTTATTTATGGCAGAGTATCTTACTAATAATTCAATTCACTTCCAATAAACATGTAAGTATACCTGAAGTATTTATGCCAGCTTTTGTAGTGTGAGGTTCATATGGTGGCCAGTGGTGAGGTCTTGTTTTGCACAATTCAAACATGACTGTTCCACCAGGGCACATGATAAACTTGCGAATGGAATGACATAGGTCATCAAAATCTGCCTCAGTTTCACAGAAATATCCCTGCAATTAGAAAAAAAAGTACAATTAAAGCAGGATTTTTGAAAGCTGTAGTCTTGAAAAGCCAAGTGGTTACTATCACACCTACCTTCAATTCACTCCACCATGTACTTGAAAAGGTATGTCAAATTGTTTGGAATATTACTTTAAGTGTAAATGGATGGTGCTGTAAATGACTTTTCAATCCTGACCAACAGTTATACTTGCGATAATGACAAAGTCAGACTTAGTTGTGGGGGGGCTCCCATTTAACTTCTACTTGCACCATAAACTGCAAGTTCAGTTCATATTCACTAGCTTTCTGAATTTAACTTCTTATTTAACAGAGCTTTACATATTTCATGTTCTTTTACATCTAAAAGAGCCCCATGATTTACTTCTAATAAAAGATGCTTAATGGCTTGGAAGTATGAATACAAAAAGCCTAAGCATTCCATATTAATGAAAATACAGATGAGTTTCCTTGCTGCATACAAAGTTGCCTGCAGGTGTAATATTTTTAACCTTGTTGATTTAGAAATACTTATTTATGCTGATACAATATACTAGCAGTGTTGAATCTGTTCTATTGCAGGTTCTCCAGTCAAAGATGTGACCATGACAGTAGTGCCTATACTCTCTTTATCATCACAGAATAGATGTCTTGTCAGAAATGTGTCCACATTATGGAAGTAATCTTTCAGTTGTAGAGGTATGTGTAATTGAAACTATTCTCTTACTATCCATCAGATGAAATTGTTTAATATATTGCATGTTTCCAAAAATGCTTTGTTAGATAAGTGCAATTTGTTTACATAAAGTCAGGGAACAAATGGAAAGCTTTGGACTTTTGCTAGTCAAAACTTTTATACAATAGGGCAATTCGTAATGTGATTTTGTGCAAGCTATGGTAGGGATATATTGCAGATGAGGAAGGAAAAAACAAAACATGTCAACCTGCATTAAGATTATAGAGTTTGTGTTAGATGGAACACAATAAATTCTCAAAGTTGAGTTCTAGACATGCAAAGTATTCATACTATGGAAAAGGAATACATAGGTTATCTAGTGTTGGTGTTTCTCCTAAAAGATGGAAGATGCTACTGTTCCAATAAAAAAAATGTAATGATCAGACAATTTATTTGACAAGAAAAATCTTAAGTGACCCATACACATCACCATGTTCCAAGCCTACACATTCCTCAATGTTTTCGTTATTACCAACAATGACCCTCTATGTTGGTTCTGAATGCTCTTTCTCCTTATGTTCAAAGGACAAAATTTTCCAATATTTTCATTTCTTCTCATACATGGAATATTCAAACTCATTCTCAATCGAGTCCACCATTTTTTTTTACTTCTGATGACCTTGAAGATGTATATGTATATTTATAGATAGGACCCCCTCAAAAAAACATGTTAATACATTGCTCAGTATCAAAATAAAAGCATGCTACAACATTATTATTTACAGAGGGGATATCCCCAAAACTGTCCATCAGAGAGATCATCACAACCTAATATAAAAATGGGAGCAGAATACCATTCTGCAGAGTAAACAGTAATTGTCATTCCTCGAATGCTTAAGTAATCTTAAAGAGTTGAGATGGTTAACCAAAATTTTCAAATTACCATGCCACAGAGAATTCTGATCTGCAAAGATATGAAAATAGTAGCTTTTTCAGTGTGCTACTGATCCTGCCCAAGGTTTGGTACATTTTCATAAAGAACCAAGTTCAATGCTAAAATTGGTATTATTAACAATACCAATGTTACTGTCAATGAAAGTGTTGGTAATACCTATGTTTTGCCATTGATAAACCAGATGAGGCAAAAATACACCAATGCCGATTCTGCCGACTACACTGGACATGTGTCTCTGAAATAAGCTCTATTTTTCATGCCATGTCAAAACATACCTCCCCCCATGTATGTAGTATTTATTGTGGTAATTACCAAAGCTATTGATGGATCAAGTTCTAAAATTTTCATCCTGCTAGAATGGCCACAGTGGAAGCTATCGTCTGCACTGTCTAATTCATCTATATCTACTGAATTTTGAGTCAAGTGAGGGTCTAGGAAAATCATCTCATCACCTGAAAAATAACCAAACAATTATAACATTTAAATAACAGGGTTTATTTTTAAATAAAAACAATGTTTCTCTGATAATACTATTCTAATCTCATTAAATAAGGACTTCTGCTACCTATGAATCCTGCCCTAATGGAAACATGATAGTTCTCTCTCTCTCTGGGGAAGCAACTCTTACATGTTAACTCCCTTTCCTACATGCTAGGGTGACAGGATAGTTTTGTAAATTGGTCCCTGGTAAATATCTTAACTTAAGGCTTATGGTGTGACTTTTTCATTTATTATTGATTATTAATTAAAAATATGGATGTATTTGTGTTTTGGGCTTGTGGTGTTCTTGAAATTGATGTTAGGTACGTACATCTTCCATGGTTATTCTGCAATATTCTGATAGCTAAATACCAATAGTTGGCTAGCAAAAAGAGCTAGCCTCCCATAGCAGCAAACAGATGAGTTTGGAGCAAGTAGGATGTCTCAAAAATAGCTTGGATGACAACTGTTTTCAACTGCATCAGCTTTTTAAGTGCACATTGTTTTGCAGAATTATCATCTAGGAAAAGGGCTTGTTTGCACTGTGAGCATCACATGGTGTCAAAAATGACCTTTTAGACATGAAAATTATATAAAGGTATAAATTTGGGATTCTGGTGCAAAAACTTCTGCTATGTACTGCCATTGACTCGGGTCAAGTGAATACTATTCTTACGCTTTGTTTTATTATAGGTATCCAAAAATATGGATCTTTTTGACCTCATTGGTGTATTTCATTTTTTTATGATTTAATATACAGGTCACTGATTGTGGCATTAAATTTGTACATAAAAATCCCCTCTGTGCCTGTAAGATAACATTATATACAGATATACCAGCTTTTACTTTAGTGCAACTTTCAAGAATGTATGCAATGTGGGGAATGGTGGAGTATTATTTGTAATGTGATTAGGTAAGCATTACCAGAAAACATAATTACTAAAAACTTGTTCTGTCAAATAAATGACCTCATCATATTATGTAATGATAATTGGTAAGAGGAGTAATAAATGCTATGCATCCTATCTCTACCTGTGTAGGAACAAGATTGCTCTTCTAAAAGGAGACAACCTCTCCTAATATCAGTTTAGCAGAAGATACACAATTTGTTTACATGTGTATGGCAATCCATATGGGTTTCTGCACTTAATTATTGTTTCACCAACAAACTTTTGCCAGGTGCCTTGCAAGATTATTTTTACTAGTGCAATGATCACTTAGACATATGTATCACTTATAACTGTCTGTAAAAATACTGGCACATGACCCACAATTCACTTGGCCAAGACAGAAAAATGAAAAAACATGCTGTTGTTGAGAACTATGAATTCTCTAGGAATAGTCATTCATTCTCTTTAATAGTCTTTATCAGGCTGTGCTGAGATTGCAATGAAAGTTATTGGCAACTCCTGTGCCTCTTGCTTTTCACTTCCTTAATTTGATGCTTAGCAAAGTGGAAAACTGAAAAAGAGAATGTGCATAGAAAAACAGCAATGATTGTTAGCAACCTTTTTGACTAGAAGAAAAATTGTCAAAAGCTTGAAGTCAAGTTGGAATGATTTTGATCCAATATTCCAGACAAACTTTGACCAATGGGGTGAGAATGTAGCCAGTTGGATCACCATAAAAATACTTGCATTACTGGGGTCCACATACTTTGTACATTATTACTGTGGCAAGATTCTAAATGATAAACTGTTGTCATTCTCCATATCCACCAAGGCAATGACCTTGTAGATAGAACTAACTGAAAGTGGAGGATGGCAATCCAATGACAACAAAATCTATCACTACCATGAACTAACTTCCATCCATTCCACAGGCAGCATACCCATGGTATGATTTGTATGCAAGCCTTCATAAATCATTGATGGGGTCTTGGGCTTATCCCCAATGGGATTGCATATAAACACCATTTAATTCATCAACATAAAAGCATGTTGACTTGTGCTTATCTTATGTGATTCCAATGCTTGATTGTAATTGCCTGTACTTACAACTGTATTGATGGAAACAGTATGTTTTAGAGGTGTACAAGGCATCTTGACATCACCGATGAGAAAACGTAACAAATTATACTGTTTTCAAAGATAAAGTATATTCTGACACTGTTCTGCACATTCACAGAGATGTTGGATAATGACATCACCTATGAGACTAATCAACGATTCCAATGATTCAAGGTACAGTATGTTCTGGCTCTGTATTTGTATGTGCATGGTTGGGTGGGTGGGTGGGTAGAGAGGTAACATCTATACCAAACTTGAAACTAATCAATGAGCTGGACAGGAGGTGTATGTTTAAAGTCTTGGATTTATATACAGGAGCATGCTGAATCTTGTGGCCTATGAAATGCATTATTAAAACGTTGGATTAAGTATTTCCAAAAGAGGTGTACACATATTACATGTGTATGCCAATGAGCAATAGTATATACAGGCATGCCTTGTGTCCATGTGTTAAATCATTTACACTTTTTGCACTTGGCTGTCATCTCTGCAATGAAGAGGAACAAACAAGTGCATAAAACAAATAATGGATATAAATGAAATTGCGTTATCAAAACGACTCAGAAGTGTAATACTGGTAGTTCAGGAGTACAGTGCCCAAAAACTTCTTGGGTAGAATTTAATGTTATAGATTAGAATCCCATGTGATAGTAACGAATGATATGATAATTGCGACAAAAAAAAAAAATGAATAAATTTACTGCAATTCACAAAATGTGCACTGTTATACATCATTTTGACTTACTATGCCCCTGCAAATAAAAGATAACAAGGTTGAAGTGTTGACATACACGCCATCCAATAGTGAGATTACTATAATTATTACTAACGGGGTGGCAGGAAGTACTGCATGCCATAACTACAGGAAATGGTGAAAAGTGTGCATTTATTTTTGCTACGAATCTGTAACTGCAGCTGGTTAAAGGTCTTGTAACAAATTAGCAAAATCCATATGAATTAGTAACATAAAATAAGCAAAAAACACTTAAAATTATTCATATTCAACAATCAGTTTAATGAGCTTATGTGTCTGTGTCTAACTTGCACTAAATAATCATAAAGTCAAGCCCACAAATCCTGCAATAAGCATGACATTCAGTGTGAGTGCTGTATGATATCACTTTCATATTCTTATTTATAAATTTGTAAAGTGCTATTTGTCTTTTTTATCTGACTTGTTTTAAAGTTTAAAAAAAAAAAATCACTCTCCTTCCATATTTTACAGTAATATAAATCCATGGGTCATATTGATAAAGCTGTTTGGTTAACATATGGAACCACTTTTTTAAAAGTATATAGACTGATCTGCTACTTAAATATATTATCAAAATTTTCAGTGTGGAGAAACCCACGTTTTTCTTGAGGAATGTGCTACATACAGCTACAAATAGAAAATAAGAAAAGTACATGTAGGTTTACAATGGACAACTGTAATTTGTATGTTATTCATATGCAGCAGTCTACATTTTAAAATATTTTTAAATTGATATGATTTGTAGGATGCAGGAGATGGTAATAAAAATGACAAACACAACTTTTTATTGCTTTATAATTATTTTTTTAATATACCCAAAAAGTGTAATTCAGGTACTGGTGAGTTTAAGATGTCTTTAGGTGAAAAAAGTGCAACGATTTATGCCGAAAATCAAAGTGGTTAGCATGTATGATTCTGTGGTACAATCAGGTTTAATTTAAATATTTAGCAGGTTAAAAGGAGAGTTAACCTGTTCTTTTTGTCAATATAACTATAGAGACAGAAGACATTTTGTCTTTCCAAAAGGGCTGGCTTCAGAGTTAGTCGTAAGTTATCCTAATTTAATGTTATCAGATAAGGCAGAATTGCCAACCCAAACAAAACCTTTTTGGTAAGGCAGTCTATTTTTTCTGTAAGTTAGACCAGTTTTCAGTAAAGGGTAACAAATTATCACAAACTGCCATTGTCAATGGAACATATGCATTTAAAGTTCAAAAATGTGATTAAAGATTAGTTCAGCAACATTAAACATGTTCCACTAACAAGTAGGTAAAGTATACTTGGACTATAGCTACTTTCTCTAGTTTCACAAACTTTAGCACAAAAAAACCTCAGAGAAGCTCAATGGCTTTTTCCTATCTCTCAACTTGCTATAATCCTTGTGGATTTTTTCAATTTCATATGGTGATGGAAATCATCTCTCCAACCATAATATGTATTCAAATCAACACATGTTGCCCAATAAACTGTTGCCGTTCAAGTGTTCATCCCAAACGATCTGAATTCTCCTTTTATTATTTTGTACTGACTATTTAAACTTTGTAAGAATGTCCAAACTTTGAAAGAAGGTGTTGTCCATTTTGTCTTAAAGTTGGAGATGTCTTTTGTTGGATGCCATTTATAAAAAGGCCTAACAGCAACAGCCTGTTCAAGCAGAGGTTTTGTAGGAAAAAAGGTTTAGTTTAAAGTGTCTAAGGTAAACCCATAAAGTTTCCCTGCCAACTCCACTAAATCTAATATGAAATCGGGACTGGAATCTAACAGAGACAAGTCGGTATCTTTATTTTACCACAATAATCATGTCTCCATAATATTTAATTTTATTGCATATGTCCATATTTTTTAAGGGCCATTTTCATAAGACTTGTGGTCAAACTGTAAGGGTAGGCAAGTCTGGGTGCTGTATCTCATGGAGAAACAATTGTATGCAAACTCTGCAAAGGAGCATTGTATAAATAGGAGTTTCAACAGTCAACAGGATAACACCCAACATGATAAGATTTAACCAAAGGTAACATGACATTAACACTTATGTCAAAGATGTAACCAATGATAACACCTCTGATGAAGCATGCAAGCTAGTCTTCTGTTTAACTACAACTCAAATCATTTATGCATTTTTTCCTAATTTAAAAATTATGGAAATAAACACTTATCTGAAATTCAACACAATATATTTCTTTACTACTACTACTGCTACTACTGGTCATTACATAAAGAAAAAAGACTAGAAAATGAACAATATAAACATTATTCAAAATTACACAAAATCCTTTTCAGAAATACAGGAACAAATTTTTTTTATTATCTAAGTCACATATGTTAAACAAAATGTTATTCCAACAGTCAGGGGCCCAGAGTGGCAAGTGGTCTAAGTTGCTGACAGTTACAGATCACTCCCATCTCATCTGTCTGCATTCAAGTCCAGACTTGGCTAACGTGGATAAGGGAGAAAACCTGCCAGTAGCTTCTCGTGGGTCAGTGGTTCTTCCCCAGGTTTACCAGGGTTCTTTCTCCACCATTATAACTGGCTGCCATGTATAGCCTAACATGTGCTGAAAAATGGCGTTAAACCCAGTCTATAAGCTACCTTCATTAAAATTTACAATGAATCATACATTTTTTTGAAGATGCCAGTAATTATACTACTTAGCTTTGATACAATTATAAAACATTTAACTGAAAATCCGCCATCAAACCCTCCACTTAAGTACAGAAAGAATATTTGGACAAAGTTAACATAAACATACTTACCAACATAGCCTATAAACCAGTGTGCATGATTAGGCTTTCCACCAATAAGACCTACACTCTGACGAAACCTCAAACAACACTAGAAAGAAATATCAAAAATCAAGATGTAATAATGCAAACCGTTAATCATGCAAACTTCTCAACTTATCAAAATATTTTCTATGAAAAGCAAAACCTTATAATTCACAGCACCAGATTTGGAAAAGGTAACAAATTTAAAGTTCAATCTGGCCAGAGGAGAAATCAAAATGTTAAAAATAAATAATTTCACTACAAGGTGGGTATTTTATGTTGTGAAAATAACTGTACTTATAATGAATACAGTAAGATTTCCTTCAGATCTAGATTTAATGTAAAGGTAAAAAAGTTATAAATATATTATCCAATATAACTTATTAATTTCCAGTATGATGTTAAAAAATATTAAAGGAATAGATTTAATTATTTACTTGACATTACCTTAAATGAAAAAGAAAGAGCATTTATAACGATACTACAATAGAATACTTCACACTTACCTTCAAACTGTCAACATACACTGCATTTGTCTCTGTCAATCCCAGTCTGAGTGGAATTACAAGTAACAAGGGCTTCCATTTTGTGCTATCTACTTCCTTCTTGTGTACTAATGTCTCAGAGTTCACATTTGAAGACGCACTATCACTATAGCAGTCTATGAGCTGTGCTCCTGGAGAGTTTGACATTCGTTTTTTCATTCCATGAATTTCTTTCATATCCAACCTATCTTTGTATTCTGCTGGTTTACATAAACATCCTTTGAAAAAAAAATACAAGACACTAAAATGTGGGTACAAAACATTTAAATGTTGTAAATTATCCAGGTAAAAATTAATGACCATGATGATATTAAGTCCTCAAAACTGAAAACTCAATATACTCGAATCTCATCAAGTCCTGGGATTTTCTTCTCCGTTATCATTTTTTTCCCAATAAATAAACACCCCTCAACTCTGAATACAGAAATAAATTTCCACTTGAAATGCCATCTTTATACGAAAAGAAATAATAAAACCAAAACTTACTACAATCTAGATGTATTTTAGCAGCTAAATTCCTGACACAAACTGGAACAAAATAAGTACTGTTTGCAAGCACTGTAGTAGGCTTATCTGTGAGACAAAGGCCCAGAAAAAGTTGGAACAGCATGCAACATAAAAATCATACTTGACACACATATTAACAAAGATTAGGTCTGAAACTTGGCAAATCTTAAGTATCAGCACCATAGAAAATAGCCAGCTTTTAAGGTAAATTATTTAATGTCTAAATGTTTGTAGTAAACCATTTAAGATTATAATTATCTGCCTATTGTCTAATTGTGATTGACACTATTGATTTCTATATATGACCAATAAAGCATTTCTTTCATTCAGGCAAGTGATATCACTTTTAATGCTCTGCCACAAAGACTGACAAACAGTATTTTGAAAGCCAGATTCACTAATTTTAAATGGAGAAAAATCATTAGATGGATATTTGTCTTCACTCATATGGCAAGATTTCTGAACAACCAGTTAAGAATTGTAAAATTAAACTATTCATACAGGATAACATTATTCTAATCTGTAAGTATTAATCTGTGCCAAAACCTACTCTAAAGAAATGAGAAATTCAGCATTGGAACACTCACTGCTTTTGACGTTCTAAAGAAAATGAAAGTTTACAAGCACTAATTTGAAAATGATAGTGATGCCAACAAGCATTCTCAATTACTAATCTAACTGAATGATACTGTACAGCCATGACTTAGCCAAGCTGAGACCAAAATATTCAAATCTTTGCCCAAATATTATTCTCTTTCTCTCTCACATTCACAAAAACCTCAGTACTTAAAACCTCTCATAACCAATTACTTCTCAAAAAGCCCAAAGATTTTCAGTTTGTTGGGTATTTCGTCCTTACCAACTTTATTGAGGTCAACTTTTTTTTACTGCTTTTTATGCATACAAGTAATAAACATCTCACCAACAAAAAAGTTATATCCTATTTTTATTAAAATATCTTTTATGAATGGGTAATCATCAAGGATGCTTCATCAAAAGTCTTTATTTATTGGAGTATAGCCTAGCTTTAAAGTAAAATGATCTACCACCCACCCCAAATAAGCTATTCATCCCTCCCCCTCGAGTTGAATATTTTCAACAGAGATGCCATATTTAATTCAATCATATTAAGTCCATTCAAAGAGTCGTCTCCAGGAGGCTGACAGGTCTTTGTTCTGGTATGTGACAAGACATGTGATTAGTCTGGAGTATGGGTATGACATGTTAATGGTCTGGTGTATGATAAGACATGTAATTGATCTGGAGTATGGGCAAGACATGTTATTGGTCTGGTGTACAAGACATGTTACTGGTCCAGTGTATAATAAGACATTGGTCTAGTATACAAGACATGTTATTGGTTCTGTATAAGCAAGGCCAATTACTGGTCTGGTCGATGAGTAAGACATGATATTGGTGTGGTGTACAAGACATGTTATAGGTTTTGAGTAAGACATGTTATTTGTCTTGTACATGATTAGATATGACATTCGTCTGGTATATGATACAACATGTTGGTATGTGCAAAAGACATGATATTGGTCTAGTGTATGAGAAGTGTTGATCTGAAGTGCATGATACTGGTCTAGCTTTTGATAAGACATGTTAGTGGTTTGATGGATAAGACAATATATTTGTCTCTGTATGAGTAAGACCTGTTATTAGTCTGGTGTACAAGACAGTATATTTGTTTCTGTATGAATAAAACCTGTTATTAGTCTGGTGTACAACTAAGACACAATAGAGGCCTGTTCTATGACAAGACATATTACGGGTCTGATGGATAAGACAGTATATTTGTCTCTGTATGAGCAAGACCTGTTATTAGTCTGGTGTACAACTAAGACCCAATAGAGGCCTGTTCTATGACAAGACATGTTAGTGGTCTGGTGTACACTGTTATTGATCTGATGTACAATACAGACATGCCTACCCCAGAAAATTTTTTTGAGGAATGCCAACACCAAAAATGAGGGACAGAGCATGAAAATGAGAACATAAGAATGTTTCGGTGAATAAACGTATTCTCTCAAAACACCATTAAATACTAGCAATGCATATTTATAATAAATACTTTTGTATAAAACTCAGTACCCACCTATTTACAATATATACAAATATACAAATTTTAAGTCCAGGAAAAATTTTGTTTTCTTAATCGTTGCTTGTACCTGTAGAAACAGTGAATGGCCAATTCTGCATTCTTTCAGCTAATTTCAATATAGTATTGGCCTCTATTTCTTTAACAATAGCAGTTCCTTTTGATCTATTGCACTGAAATTGTTTAGCAATGTTAGTGTCACTAAACATAATTTTAAAATCATTTGAAAATGTATCAAGTACGCTTATAGGCAGATTTGAGTTCAGTAATAATATCTACTAACATAACTTCAGCTCTAATTACATCAGACTTAGGTATAGACAACGAAGTCATGCTAGATCTATAATTAAAAAATCTAACAATTTTCTTAAAGCGTTAACTTCTTTTTTATGGTCAGAATGCCTTTTTGCTTTAATGTGTCTGTATATATATTGAACATTCCTCCAGACAATTACAGGTGTTGCAGAAAGCGTTTGGGACTGCATTTTTTCCTGGCTTGAAGAATTCATATTCATCAGCGTATTCTTTATAAAAAATTTGAGAGTTCTTTTGATAAAAGTTCTGAATCACTTTCTTCAATATCGAAATGCTTTTTAAAAACCATGAATTTTTTTTGTCTAAAATCAAGAAACAAATTTTTGTAATCAGAATTTAAAAGAATCTGTGAATGCAGACTTTTGTATAACTACCGCCACTGATCACACATGTTTGTAGTGGCAATTTTAAACCATGGCACATGCACAGATTTGATAATTTCCTGTTCCTATCAGTGATAGCATATTTTATGATGTGCAGATTTTTTTTTATCCCTACTTTTGTAGATTTTTAACACTAAATACATATATGTGGGACGCAAAGGCAAATTTGGGCATTTTGCAGGACGGTAGGCATGTCTAACAATGTTATTGGTCTGGTGTAGAAGATGATATTGGTTTGATGCACGAGTAAAACACGATATTTGTCTAGTGTATGAGTAAGACATGATACTGATCTGGTGTAAGATAGCATACTTTATTGGTGTGGTTCATAATGTTATTGGCCTGTTGCATGAGTAAGAGACATTATTGGTCTGGTGTATACATTATGTTATTGATCAAGTGTACAAGTCATGTTATTCATCTGGTGTACAAGACATGATATTTGTCTGGTGTATGATACCATATCATTGGTCTAGTTTATGATACTGAGCTATGTATGAATAAGACCTGTTACTGGTATACAAGACATAATATTGACATGGTGCATGATAAGACACATTATTTGTCTGATGTATGGGTAAGACATGTTATTGGTCTGGTGTATGAGTAAGACATGTTTTGTTAAAGCGTACAATTAAAACAGGGTATGGTCTATGACAAATGTGTTATTGGTCTGTATACAAGATATTGTTCTGTACATGAGAGGACCTGTTATTGGTCTGTGTAAAAATAAGACATGAAATTGGTTTAGTGTAGGAGTAATACATTTGTCTGGTGTAAAAGGCATGCTATTGGTCTGGTGTATCAGTAATACATGTTATTGGTCTAGTGTATGAGTAAAACATGTTATTGGTCTGCTGTATCATTAAAACATTTTACTAGCCTGGTGTATGAGTGTGGTGCATGAGTTCAATAATTAATGACTAGATTAACTAAGATGCACCAACAAAACAGTCAACTTACTTATATCTTCTTCTATCACAGTGTTATCCATTGCAACATGAATGACTAATGAACTCCATTCATCATAAACAACTAACTTCCTGTAAAAAATACAAAAATGTAATTTAAATATATTAATCGAGTGAAACATTTGCTTAAAATTTAGGTCATCTTGTCTTTTATTAGACAGTGCTAACTCAAAAGAGTAATTAATGTCTATACTTGCTTAATAAACAATATTTATTTAAACCACAATTCATACAGAGCAGGGGTCATCAATTAAGCATTAAATAGAATTTAATAAAACTGGGATAATCTATTAAGCATGACATTAAATAGATTTCATAAATCGGGGGTAATACTGAAAACCTAAATGTCTGCAGTAAAAAAGAAAACTGTCAATTCAAATAATTTTAAGTTGTCATGCATTTTACCATTTAGAAATGCATATATGCACTGTATCTGTTTCATGAGGGTATTCATTACACAATATTTGTTTCCAGATATTTCAATTTTAATAATCTGAAAATATTATGGGCAAATTAAATACTATCCACATAAAGTGATGTGTTTGTCAATGTTGTTTACTGTAGGTGTTTACTAGCAGATACATTTTGTCTGTTTTTGTGCAAGTCTTACCAACTTTTATTTGTGGAGCCCTACCCACTTATGTTAACATGCTACCTATGATGAAAATGCAAAGTCCTGGCCTGTGGGCTATTGTTACTACAAAGTTGTCTACTTGTGTTGACATTGAGATAAAAAATAGGTGTGTATGTTGACAGAAGCCAATTGTTGCAGAACATATCCTTTGGTTTTTACTTGTTTATGAATACCCTCATCCCCATTAACAGCCTCAGCAAGATGAAAGTTGTCTCGGCAGACCAAAACCTTGGTCAATTTAAGTACATGCAAATGTAGCATGTAAGCAGTAACTATGCAACCATGTGCTACTGGCAACAATGAATATCAATGTGAATTGTTTATTAACATGTTTGTTGCCAATGAGATCAAAGAAGGACTACTATTACTTAAATTGAGTTTTCTAATGCACTGTGACTAATACATTAATTTTCTAACCTATACTTGAATTTAAGGATTCTTTATATACATGTACAATATTTCATGCATGATAGATTATATTACACAAACATAGGTTGTCAGTATACAAATGTATTTCAAACTAGATTTATATTCATTTAATCAAAACTTGTTTATTTTCTCTGAGTGTAAATCCTACTCATTAACAACTGCTCACCTCTTATAAAATTTTAATTTGTAATGTAGAATTGATTTTTTTTTCTGCAACAATCCCCCAACAATTATCTCAACTTTTGCTTTTGTTGTGTGTGTGTGTGTGTGTGTGTGTGTTTTAGATTTTTAACATAGCTTTAAAAAAATTTTAGTATATTGCTATGATGTCTGCCATGTGGCAATTTATACTGATGTCTAGCACTAGGGCTTTATGCTGCAGGCAGGCAGTATCATATCTCACAAAGCCACATTATCATGACCAGAGGCCAACCAGTTCTAACACTAACCTCTTAGTTCTGAGCATCAAGTGAGGCTAATGTTAGTAACATTTTTATAAGTCTTTGATATGATTAAGCATTAAATAGAATTTAATAAATCAGGGATAATCTATTAACCATGACATTAAATAGATTTCATAAATCGGGGGTAATACTGAAAACCTAAATGTCTGCAGTAAAAAAAAAACCTACCCACTTATGTTAACATGATATGATTTGTGCATGTGTGATTTAGATTTTTAACATAGCTTTCAAACAAATTTCAGTCATATCACCATATGTGCAGTGTGGCAGTTTATAGTGATGTCAAGCACTGGGGCATCATGCTGCAGATGTGTAGCATGATATCCTGCCCAGTCACAATTATCCTGACACAAGGCTGACCGGTCTTACCAATAACCTCTTAATGCTTAGTGCCTAGTAAAACAGCTAGCTCTTAGTACCAATTTTGTAAGTCTTTGGTATGACTTAGCCTGCTGTTTGAACCTGAGACCTTCCACATTTGAGACAGATGCTCTAACCACTAGGACAGAGCAGTCCAATATGCATTTTAAAACTGAACGACAAAGAATTTCTGTAAGTATTACAAGGTTCTACATTAGATGATAAGCCAGATTAATTTTTATAATGAGACAAATTGTGGCTTTAAGTTTTTTTCTCCTGGATGACATCTATATCAGAGCCAAATGCAAAAGCAATGGACCAGATACATTGTTTTTTGTGATGTTTGCTGACTTTTTATTTTCTATAACAGTGGTTACATTTGATGGCTGATTGGCATAATTTTTATAAAGATTAAGGACTCGTGCCCTGATGCATTCAATCAAAACATTTTTCTTTTAATTAAAACAACAAGGACTGTATTTGATGGCTAAATGATTTGCACAATTTTTATAACCAACCATCCCATTCATAAAATTTGGCTGAATTCTATTATAGTTTTAGTAAGAAATCATTTTTAATTTCTTTATTTCTTGTAATAGGATCTCTATTCGATGGCAGACTGCCGTAGTTTTACCATATTTGAATTTGTCATTTTTAGGTTTCCTTTCTTATTATAAGAAAAAAAGTTAACAAACCACAAACTTGGCTGACTATGCACAGTATACCATTGCACAGGTTACCCCAATAAAGAATTTGAAACACATCTTTTGACTATAAATTGCAGGCATTTCTGGTTTATTATTAAATTCTATTCGTTTCTACATAAAAACAAATTTGTAATTATGTTTCTTAGAGAATACTTGTCTAATCACATTAGAAATATTTGCCTGCTACCCTGAATCAAGCCCTACAAAATTCAGAAAAACTTCCTTTTCTATTTCAATAGACAAAAGGGCAATAACTCTTGCTCATTACCTCCCATCAGCACTGCCACGTGTCACTACTTTTTAGCTCAGCAAGATTATAGAGAATGACCATTATGTCAGATCATGTGGTTGCTGTTTATGCTGTCAAAATTGGCTATCTAAAGTAACTGGGTTATATTATCCACACTCCAAAATGGAGGTCATTGATTTCATTCAATAATATAGTTTTCATGATTAGAATCACAACTATGAAATCTTCAATAACTTTGGTAAAGGCTCTGATACTAATGTAGGCATAAATTAGTTTTTATATATTATCACATTCTGATGATTTATTGATGTTTACATAAAGAACATGTATACTTCGAGCCCACTTGGCTGCCTAAAACTGAAAAAAACTCCCCAAATGCAGACCTGCCAACCCTGACGAGTCCATCTCAGTAAGACAGTTGATTTTTCTCCATAAGAGTGACCAGTTTTCAGTAGCAAAATATCAAAAACTGCTATTGTAAATCTGGAAAATGTGCAGCAATGATAAACATGTTCAACTTTATAACTTAAAGTACATGTAAACTTTATTTACCACTAGTACAGCTGCACAAACTTTAGTTCCAAACCCTTTGCAACTCAATGACTCATTGCTATCTCTCAACACAATGATGGCAATCATGTCTCCTGCCAAGAGACAAACTTGAATTGGCATGTGATGTCCAATAAAGTTCATTGTGTCCTTTCCATCTTTTCTTCACAAGAATCTGAATACTCCTTTTTATTCTTCTACATTGTTTATTAAAACTTTTTTAAAGTCTATTTTCTCTTTTGTCTTAAACATGCATCGCTTTTAGATGCCATTTAAAATAAAAATTCTAAAATCAAAAGTTTGATCATGCAGATGCTTTGCATGAACAAACAGGTGCATTTTAAAGCATCTGGGGTGCTGCTGTAAATTTAGTCTGGTTCCATGACTAATTTTACTTTAATATGAAACCCAGATTCATATTAAACATGGAGGAAACAATTATCTAGATTTTTGGCAACGATCATTTTTTTCAGAGTTTTGCTTGTATGCCGTAAGTTAGTATTTTAAGGGCAATTTTCATAAGACATAAGGCAAAATCATAAAGAACTGACAGGTCTGCAAATGAGTCAGAAATGCAAGGAATGAACTAGTTGGCCAGGCAATCTTCTCAAAAGGTCTCCCTTACTGGAAAAGCTGGTGATGGCTAGATGGCCAGTATCTGTGTAGTGGCACAAGGAGATGAATCCAACTGAGCTGATACAAACACCATGTACCTTGACTTGTATGCTCAATGGTCATGTGGGGGAACTTATGCTCACTTGGCTGTCTAAAACCTACTCCATTACAAATGGAGCAAGCTAAAAAAGTCAGTCGCACTAACTCATAATGACCTGCAGAGTTCAACAACAGTGTGGTGTGTTGTTGTCTTTAAAGGACAAAGTCCCTAAAGGTGACAAAATCAATTAAATTTTTAGATAAATTGTAAAAATAAATGAACCTGAAGCAGAATTATTAATCTACACAAAATATCAAAAGGAGGACATTGGATGATTCAATTAGAATACAAAAATGGTTTGGATTGTCAGAAGATAAACTGTACGATGTTATCCAGTACAACAGTGAAGCTAACAAAAGGTGACATCTGACAGTATGAAGAAGAGGTTATGGGCAGGAATTATTGCCCTTTGTCTATTGATATTGTCAGAAAAAAGACGATTTGCATCTTTTAATATGGCTGGATTCGCGAGGTAGCAGGTTAATATTCCTAGAGTAATGTGATTAAGGAATTTATTTGAAGGAGAAACACATATCTCACAGAAAAACCAGCATAACAGGAACAATGAAATTTATATGGGAGATAATAGACTTGAGACAAAGAGACATACTCATGTTATAGATCAATACATGTACCTGACAAGAATCGGGGCATTACTGTTAAAGAAGTTATTTCCTTATTATTATCAAGTACATTAGTTCTTGAAAGCTGCCGGCCAAAACTGAAGATATTCTCTTGCACATCTCATATAAGAACACAATGTATGTGATGTTTTACACATTTAAACTTGCAAAGGACTCATCAAAGATACAGCAATATACCTAAGTAGGCTTCTCATCTATGACTGAACTAATCCTAATCACACATTTGTACAAATATTTTTCTTTATTAGATGTTTCCAAGCATGCTATTCAATTAAACATTTAAACATGTTACATTTGATTTTACTTTTTGGAAAGAACTACAATATATACTATATTCAATTTTTACTGCCAATGATGTATCTAATTGCTATGAAGTTAAAAGGTAAAAAATTGTATCAAAAATCGATTAACTATAGCACAATCATAGAATAAGTTAAAAAGTTATTCTTCTTTATCTCTTTTAAAAGCCAATTTGTCTCACTGTGTGAAAAAAAACATTTTGTAAGTAGAATGCTGTGGATCATTTTTAACTGAAACCATTTCAGATAACTATATTTCATACCAATATGTACAATTATTTTATTTTTCTCCAGTCTAAATACTCATTTCAATTATAATTAAATCAGAGTGCAATTTATTCTGTGTCTTTTGATATAGATCTTTATTTTTCAAAAAAATTTATAAATTTATAAATACTTTTGTTGGGAGAGCAAGTAGCAGAAATGACACTGCTCTATGCAAAATATTATGATGCTTCTAAATCTTGCACTTTTGCTGCACCTATAATACCCTCATGTTGTTAAAGGTCTACTGCACATGGAAAATTGTTAAAAAAGATTTAAAACTAATAAGCTGATTACTGCACATCACAATGTGAGTTAAAAAGGCAAGTATAATAAAATGCAAAAGACAACCAAAAATAACTTTGATAATTACTGTAACAAAATAATAACCAGGAATGTAATAAACAGGTACAATATTTGCAGTGCATTTTAAAAATAAAAATCCCTGCATATTTACATACTTTTGTCCAGGAAAGTAATCAAACATTTATTTTTGAAATTAGCAAATTATCCTTCAAATAAATCATAATGTTCTTTTATTAAAATACTGCACAGAAATAGTGTTCTTTTATATGCCAAAGTATACAGCAGGCTAAAATACATGAAACATTTCCTAATGCAATGAGTAATACATACTTACTTAAGAACTTGAGCTATAGTGTTTGGACCGAACCAATGTCCAACTGCTTTCCCTTCAGATACCCCCATGGCAGCTGAATAACATTGAAACAAATAAGTGTAAGGGAAAATACTTATTTTTGGTTAAAGGTAAATTTTTTGAAGTGGCCTGTCATAAACAATGAAGTTAAATTATTTTCTTGGAAAAGCTTGTTGACAAATTTAATAATGAATATTCATTTCTTTTTTTTTTTTTTTACAAAATTAGTCAGGAAACACTATTTGTAAACTTGGTTTATTCAGATGTAGCTGATTCTGGACATCAACTTTATGACTATGTTGTTAACAACTTTCCTATTAAGATCTTCCAATAGTAAATGCAGAAGTAAATTTTTAAAAGTCTAGACAAATGTAAAGAAACATTATTTCTCAGTTAAAATGCTATCAAACTGATGATATAAGATTATCAAGACATTCCCCACCAATGGATAGAGACTAAAAGAGAGAAAGAATACTTGGACAGGGCAGAAATATGTATATGACAACTTAAGGTCAAATTGAGAATATGAAAACCATTATTGATATCTTCTAGACTGGACAAGTTTATGTGAATTGTACAAAGCCTTTCTAAATTTGATGCAATACATCCCAAGCACTTAATTTAATATTTAAAGCCAGGTGAAGCGATTTCTTACCTATCTGCTGAATTGAATAATATGAACTCTTCTTATCTTGAAACATCTTTAGAATTCTTTTGTATTTCTCATCTGATGTTCCTTCAAACCAGCGCCATGCTGTGAAAAGACAAGGGACAAATACATGAAAAGGTTTGCACAAAATTTGATGCCTCACTTGCATTTCTGTTCTGTCATCTAACAAAATCTTCAGACCTAAAAAGGAGGTCTGTTTGCAAAAACTCAAAGCTTAGCTAGAAATGTGAGCTTTACATTACTACATACTTATGTGGCATCTGTAGTTACAAAAAATAACAAACACTAACAGTGAGAGACTGCCAAGTGGTGTGGTCGTGATCTGACTTTTATCATGAAAAAGTAAAAATGCATATACAATTTTAGAAATCATAAATAACAATCATATGAAAGTAAATAACAAAGGCAGCACAAAGAATATAAAACCTTGGAAAATCATAATAAATTTACAACTTGCTCAAAATTTGTTGTAACGCTAACTTGCAGGAAATGAAAATTCATTCAACAGCATACAGGTTCTTTATATGCATGATAAAAAAAGGCATCAGTGATCTTCAGCGTTTACAAATTTGATTAATGTTTAAATACTCATTCAAGTATTATTATATGGACAATTGCTAACTGGTTACATTTTCCATTACTTGTAAATCAATACTAATAACAGCACATAAAACAAATTAATAGATTTTTAAGTCATTTTGGATACTTGGATATTAAGCTATGTTAAAATATTTTCAAAAAATTGAATAGGACAAATTCTTGAAATTTCGCAAGTAATTATCCTTCCAGAGAACCTGAATGTTGATGTTGCTAACATCACTGTGAATGCCATTAGAAACCAATCTGTGAAACAATATTTCTTTGATAATACCAGGTACTCCAAATAATTTTAGTGTATTGGAGATTGTATTCATAAAATTTAAATCAACTGAAATTTGATTTTTACAAAATAAAAAATTGGGTACTTTTCAGTTTTAAATATTTTTTTTATAGTAAACTCTATAAAGACAAATTCAATATACTCATTTCTATGTCAACAAGGTTCAACAAAGAATGAGGTTTTTTACCAATGAGCAGGAGCCTGTTCTTAGCAAGGAAAGTAAGAATTGTAAGAAATAAAGCCAAGCCATTGAGATGAAACAGAGTAACAATGCATGTATCTCTGGTTCTATCTGCCATAGCAAGAATGACTAAGAAGCATGTTTTTTATATGAGGCGAGTCAATGAGACCCTAGACATTGGTTCAAAAGGTGCCTTATTCAACCAAGTCAGGATCCACAGCATATCACATTTAGGGCCAAGAAAAAGCCAACTTTGCCAGAAGGCTAAAGATGTCTTTGTTTTGGCCTATATAAATGATGACATGTGCCTGATATCATGAAATTGCAGAATTTGCTGTGATCAGGACAAACTTCAGTCTTCAAGAAGCCAAAAAAGAAAGTAAACGTTTTAGTAAATTATGTTTCCCTTTATCACATGACATTAGTACCAAGGTTTTTTGTTTTCTATGAATTCTGACCTTGTATATCTGTAGTATGCACTTGTTTGTTCCAATTCTTTATTACACTGATGACAACCAAGTACAAAAGTGTATAGGATTTAAGGTCATGGAGGATGGACACTAGACATACAATTACTTGCTGGCACACACACTGGGTATAAGCCAATGACTTTGCCTATGTGGTTTGAAGGTATGCAATCATTTCTTTTATATGTGCATGACAAAATAAAGAAAGCGAGGCAAATTTCAATATTTTCAATTTGACAAGTATTTTACAGATGTACAAATACCATACTGTAAATTCTGGTAGCCTCCCTTTAGACCTGTAACACTTTTCAACAGAGCTCTATAAAAACATTTACCATACTGTAAAAACTGGCAGCTCCCTTTAGACCTGTAACACTTTCAATAAAGCTCTATAAAAACAAATACTGTAAATACTGGCAGCTCCCTTTAGACCTGTAACACTTTCAACAGAGCTCTATAAAATAAATGCCATGGAAAAAAAACAGATTTTATGTCCTTTCTGCATATTCTGGCCAGTTATGTGTATACTGTACAGCACATGCATTATGAGGTCCATAACTGTCATGAGATGTGACATTAAATCCTTGATCAGTTCCTTTGACAAATACACTAAGTGAAATTTGAACCCATTAATTCAAGCCACAGTTAATTATCAGTCCAATGTGGCAGAAAATTTGTTTCTTAGTTATGTCAAATATGACACTTTTTCGTTGCCAAAGATTCTGGCTTCTATCTTTTCAGAGAAATGTTACCTCAACCTCATGTCTTAATTCTCCATTGTTTGAATGAATTTCTGAATTTACCTTATGATCTTCTTTGCAATAATAATAAACTCTTATAATCCAAATAGAAAAGATCACTTAATCTGACAAAATGCTAATGTGATCAAATACATTTTGATGTTTAAATGCATACAGGCTATTTGTTATCAGCGTAACTGTTTCGTTTCAAACACAATGCCACACATTAATGTTGGTACTGTCCTCTGGATAATCAATTACAAAATTAATTACTCAATTATCATTTAATCAGTGGATAGAAGAAATTGATATTCATGTATATAAAGTGCCTTTCAATAATTTCATAGCACTGACAAGGTGGATTAAAATGAAAGAGTAATCTACTTTTGAGCATCTGTGAGAAGTTGAGCAGACAAAGTAAAAAAGTAATTTAAAACACTGCTAATGAATCATACCAGACGAGTAGTTTTATGTGAAGTCCATATAGCACACATCATTAAAGAAATGCATCTGATCTGCCAGATGAAGATTCAATCATGCAGCTGTTCTATTACTGGACTAGCCATACTAAAGAACGACTCCCAAGCATAAGCAACAGAGGGGTTCTCAAGGAAAATGTTGAGGCTGGCTATCTACAGATCACTGAAAACCTAGTCATCAAAATCAGGGTAAAGATGGGTCTCTATGACATTTCAATGTAGTCACTGTGAGTCGAGAGAAGACTTTCAGTATATGTGCATGTAAGGAGGTCGACAGTACCTTGCTCTCAATGTCACTGTTACAGCTGGAACTACATGGTGAAAGATCAACTGCTGTGCCTTAAAACCCAGGTTAAAAATAGTTGTTGATGTTACAAGTGCAAAAGAAAAAGACTTAACAGTTTGATCTTAAAGTGGTCTTTCACTGCAACGATGTAGGCCAGCAAGTTGTCTAGATTTTGCAATGTTGTCCCTAATGAATCAAGCCATGTGAGACAGTCAACAAACACTGGCATCTGGTTGTGCATGGACATAGTTATGTCCAGATGTCCAGATGTTTATTATGTGTATACTTAATGGTCAAGACTGAGCTAACACTGGTGAGGGAACTGTGTGCTGCTGGTCTGTGTGAACATGACACAGTTCACCGATTCAAGTCCTTGATGAGCCTTGCATATTTTAGGCATCTAGAACAAATAGAGTTCTGGAACTGTCATGGCCAGGTGTATATCATGATGTGGAATGTGTACAGAAAGTAAAACAATTGCTGTCTCTGGTGCCTCCTTCTGATGCATGGAATGAAGCCTACAGAAATGGATGCTGAACTAGACTGGGAGTTGACTGTCAATGATCCAGGGCAGGTATCAGGCATCCAGGATGGTATCATTACTGGCATAGAATTGATATGACATGATGGTCTGAGATGAAGCTGTCTTAGGTTACCTGTTTTTCCATGCTGGTACTAGTTTAATGGTGCCAGGATGGGCAAACACGATATTTAATCATCATATCCAGTCACTCCAGGCATAAGCTGAGGCAATACCCGGGCCATTATTAACCATGATCAATAAACTAATACAATTGCTAGTACAGAACATCTGGTGTGCCAATTTTGAATTTGTACTTAAGTACAGCCAAGATGTTTCAATCTTAGAGATAATGGCATGCTGGATCTTTGGATGATTTTTAAAAATATAGCTCAATGGAGATTGCTACCTTCAAATTTTATGCCAGTAATGTTCTTAAATGAGGCTGTAGTAACAGCAATATTTATTGTGTCCTATCTTTTGGTATGCGTTTCCTCACATCTGACTTGTCTAGGAACACTGCTTGATCAAGACAGCTGATTACATAATTCCTGTCTACTGAACACAAATGTAGAATGTATGACTTGAATCACACCCCAGACACTTTAGACATGTAGTACAGTTATCTTCCTCTAGCTTAAAATGCTTGCATCCAACATGTATATTGTCCTGCCGTTTATATTGACATCATTCATTATGAGGAGCAAAACAGCAGCATAGTGAAATATGCATCATATTTAATTATCTTAATGAGGAAAACAATATCAAACATAAATGTGAACAACAATATCAATGTGAACAATGATATAAATGTGAACAATGATATTGATAACCTGATTGGTATTACACACCTGAATGGTGTTTAATACCAATCACTAACAGATTTCATACAAAAAGTAAAGTAACAAGAACACAACTAAGCCATCAAAATTTTAGAAAACATCTACAGGGTATCTGTCTATAATAATGATCGGTTATGCATGTTCCTGATCAAATGAAACTATTAAATGTGAACCTGAACTGCTTTGATGTGGGTTCATAAACCCTTCTAATATTAATGTCCAAAAATTTAATCTGAGCATAAAAGAGCATATTGTATTCCAAAACTACTGCAAACCATATGAAAAACTTATATTTGTTAAATGCTACTTACCTGGAACTATAATTTAAAATTCTTGTAACAAATCCGTTAAATCCATTCACTTTAACTAGTATATATATCACTTTCATTTAAAGGACATAATTGCCAAGTCCACAAATTCTGAATACTGATTACATTAATGATAATTCCTTTCAAACTTTGTAAAACACTATTAATTTGTTCTTTCCCTGATGCAACGTGTTCTTCAGTTTAACATAAATCCTTCTCCTCTGATAGTTTTCAGTTATATAGCATCCATAAATCAGATTGATAAAGCCCATTTCTCTTAATATCTGACACCATTTCTTCAATACAGAAAGTCTGCCACTTAAGTATGCATAAAAATGTAATGAATCAGTGACACATAGCTTCAATTCAAGAAACCCATGTTTTCTTTGAAATGTGTCACGTGCAATTACTATAAATAGAAATAAGGTAACTATTTGACATACATGGCCAAATGATCATGCATATCAAAAACATAAGATAGGTCTATGATGCATAAATGTGCAGCAGCCGATAGTCACACAACATCAAACAGCTCATTATTCTACGTCTCACTTGCTCTTGATGTAGCCACATAGTCTTTTGGAAACGTGTTTTAGTTATTTTTACATAACTAAATCATTACCCAATGGCTTATTTTATTATAAACAGGTGGAGACCTGGGTATGCATATACCAGATAACATTTTTAGTTGGAACTGACATACTCTAAACCTGGGGTCTCAAACATGAAACCTGTGGACTGCATGCAGCATGCCAAGCTGTATCCTGTAGTCTGCAAAATGATTGGTGTCAAGGTGTCATGAGAGATAACAAAGGTGGTGTGGTCCTTGGGCTATCAAAAATATCTATATGTTGACCTCAAGGTTGTTTGAATTTGAGACCCTTGCTCAAATCAAAAAGGCAGAAAACAAAAATGTTGCTGACCTGTATATTGTTTAATAAAGTTAGACCAATAAAGTGCTGAATTTCAAACAGAACATGGCTTTGCATGGTCTAAGAAAACTTCCTAGCAAGAATAAAAACTTTGGTATGGACATTACTTGATACTTAGCTCGCTTTTTCCTATGGGAGATAACACTTGTTTGATAAGGCTGATATAACTTAGTGTTTGTACTCCTTTAATGTAGTATGAGCAAGTAATGTATTAGATGAAGAAATATGAAAGGTCATACATTGCTGTTGCATGGAATGATGTTTGGCTGACAATGATGTTCTGAACTATTGCCCACATAACAAGATTTTCAACTTTATAACAGAAAATCTTAAAACAAAATAAACAATGATGTTGTCATTACCATGAAAAATTTGCACTGATGTATTATGTGCTGAGACAGACAGGACAACAGGACACAACAACAGTCAAAGAAATCTGACACAACAACATACAGCTAGGGAAATATCATGTAACAACAGAGTTGGACACAATAACAGTTAGAGAAACAGGATACAACTGCCAGCCAGAGAAATACAACACAAGAGACAGCCAGAAAATCTGACACAACAATATGATAGGGTGACCTTGCACAGAAATTTATAATTTTTTCTGCGAGACAAGTCAGCAGTGACAATGTTTCCAAGCAAATTGGCTTACAAGCTCTAATTATAAGTCTTTGTGAACTTGCAGATTTTTTGCTGCTAACTACTGGAGACATAAAAGTCAGTTATTCTGACTAGCCATTTGTAAAGATAGAAATATTCTGGTTCTGAAAAAGCTGTTAGATTGTATATGAACATAAGATTTTGTTAGAAGATGCATTTGCTGATTGATTTACTAGGCCTGTTATAACTTGGTTTATGTATTAGAATTTAGATTTTTAATTATCAAGAAGACTGCTTCATTAAAAAGAGGCAACTATGTAATATTAAAAGGATTTGGCAATGATACAGATGAATCCAATCATTTTTCAACTATTATATACAATTTTTCTTACATCTGCCCAAGTGTCTAAGAATCAAGGCATGGGCAAGCATCATCTGACCACATCGAAGCATGCATCCCCAACCAGCATCCGATGTGGGACCAGTACCACCTGCAGCATACAAAAAATTACAGTAAATATTACATCTAAACTTTCCAAAGACAATCAAAATGATTTGCTGATATTCCAAAGATTTCATATTTATATTGATAATAAAAAAATCCATTCAATGATTTCATATCTATATTGACATCAAATATTAAATTCAATGACTTCATACCTATGACATCTATTATTCCTTTCAATGATTTCATATCTATATCGACACAAAATATTCTTCAAAGATTTCATACCTATATTGACATCAAATATTCTTTTCAATGATTTAATAAATATATAGTTACATAAAACATTCCATTCAAAGATTTCATACATGTATTGATATAAAACAAATCCTTTTAATGATTTTATACCTGTATTTAAATCCAATGTAAGATGATTTCTATCAGTTTTGCCATTTAGTTGCATGTAAAATTAGACACAACATGCTACTGGCAATAGTTTCATTCAAATACCATCAGTGGCTCAAAAGTTATGACAGAAGGATACAAGTTACAGAATTATAATTTTCACTGCCATGACCAGGACCTTGAGGGTATAAGATTGTTGCTATTGTAACCCACAATATAAAACTGGTTAAGTTAAAATGCATTCATAGGTTATACTGTGAATAAGGATACAAGTCAGACTTTACATTTTCAATGAACTGTACCTAGAGGCAGTAAGCCTATCATGAAATCTCTGTAATCATTAGAGTTCCAAAACAAACAAGAAAATGTTAAATGGAAGAACAGAAAACACTATAAAATAATACACCTGCATTATGATTGGTGTATAAACCAGAGACCTTCATTCTCATTGCAGAGATAAAAGTATGAAATTATTAGTAGTTCCGCCAGATTTCTCACAAATGCACTGGTATATTCTCATAATAATACACTCCTGGTTCATATAAAACATTCTAAAGCATTCCAAGTGACATATGCAAGTTATTGTTTCATTTAAGGTTTACCCACTGAATGTATATGGAAGTATTATGTGTGGAATGGTTAAAGGATCCTGAGTGTTCTGTGTGTTTCATGTTGAACAGTCTAAGATTCTGATGGATTTGTGAAAGATATCTCCCATTTCATCAAAACATTCATTTCAGAACACCTGTTATTAGTTTGACAATGTGCATATAAATTCAGTGGCATATTGATGTGATTCATTAATGTGCTCTCAAACTGTGCATATAAATTCAGTGGTATATGATTTCATTATTATAGTTTGATAATGTAAAAAGTCAACTACATAAGTCAGACATAATGTATTCCCCACCTTTCTATTCCTACCACAGGTATGACAGGTATGATATTCATAAAAACTATTACTGGTAACCTTTATAAAATGGCCCAAATTTTGGATTGCAAAACCATCCAGTTCAATTAAAATTTACTGTTGATTGTTACCTATGATTTTGTTTTTCATACCTATCTAGCAATCATCTAGCATTGATATCAGATTGTCTATCTGCCAAACTGTACTCACATTTTAACTCCCCAAAGAAACCACCAAAAGTAACTAATAATAAGTTTTCCATCCCATGAGAGGCAGAGAATAAAATGTCATATTGTTTTCTTACATGAGCCACAAGAAAATTCTCAAATACATACCATAAGCAAGTGACTTCTGATCACTTGCCCCATACATAAACAAAGGATGTTTTTATTTGTGACCCATGTAAGATTTATGCTGGACCCTTATTTTGGAAATACTGGTTATTACCTATGGAAGGAAAATTCTTTCTGTAAGTGAGCCAAAGTCTTGATCTGACATCATGTCTAAGATCCTCCAAATCTGCAAAGAATACACAAGATTAAAATGGTTATAATTCATATTCAGCACACATAAAAAATTATCAACTTGACAAGTTCCATGTATATTTGTGATAAGTAGAGTCAAACTGCAAAAAACATAGATACAGATCTACAGCAGCATAAAGTGCCTGTAGATCAGGGTCTATATTACTTGTTGTACTGATTACTTGGGTTCAGCTTTGGATGTAATTCTTTCAACTTTTGCAGGACTCACATGGAACATTCTTCTGCTCTGTCTGGTAGAAAGATTCAAACAATAGGATATGCCAAACTTTATCAATGCATGAATTATGAACACTTGGCAGAATAAAGTTGGTGCCACTTTGAATGTTCTGTCGATGAACCAATGATCATGCTGCTGGAGGAGATTAAGATTGGACATGGTTCGGAACCTCAGAATTAGTTTCTCATCGTCTGTTCCCGAATCTCAAAGTGTGAAGTTTTAGTTCAAAACTGGAATAGTGATGTCAGACAGAATTAACAAGACCAGATGGAACAGCACCTCACTTTAGGTGTTACTGAATCATTTGTTGAGATGCCGTGTATTTGGGTAGATGACTGGCGACTTCCAAAGAAACTGCAGACGCTGGATAATCTGTTGAGGTTTCTCTATGGTAGTTACAGCTCACTGACTAATTTCAGTTACAATTTTTGTGCTTCATTTTGATCAGGATTGGGTGCATGATTATGTTCACTTTAACACGACCAGAACAATCATTTCTTCAACATCACCATGCAGTTCTCCCATCACTTAAATTTTTGTCTCTATGTAAGCGATAACCATCATGCAACAGATGATCTTTTTGCTTCTGTAATACCGCTTTCTCCATGATTCCAAGTAATATTTGTAAAGATATAATAGCAGAAATTATATGGTATTCTATTTTAGAATATATATATATATATATATATATATATATATATATATATATATATATATATATATATATATATATATATATATATATATATATATATATATACATACACACTACAGAACTTAGCATGCTCTGTCAATTAACTTTTGATTGATGTTGGCAAATTATCAAAAGTCTGTTAAAGTTAATTATAATTATTTCTTCTGAAAACATGAAAGTAAATTTTTTTGATAACGGGTTATAGTTAATTAGAATTTTAATGAGAATAATGGCCTTGGCTTTGGATTATTGAATACCACACACATTGTTTACTTTAACTTAATTTATGTTGTTGTTGTTGTTGTTGTTGGGCTTAACGCCATTTTTCAGCACATGATAGGCTATTCATGGCGGCCAGTATTAATGGTGGAGGAAGAAACCGGGAAATCACCGGAAAGAACCACCAACCCACGAGAAGCTACCGGCAAGCTTTCTCACATATCCACATTCACCGAATCCTAGACTCGAACCCACACAGACAGAGGTGAGATGGCAGTGATCCGTAACGGACATCGCTTTAGACCACTCGGCCACTCGGGGCCCCCTCTTAATTTATACCTGTGTGGTTATGTCATGCATGCTTTTGTCAGGGTTGTTTAGCATTTCACGAATGGCAATGCACTTTTGTTATGGTGCCAGTTGGAACAAAGGTACATATTTTGAATTTAGAAACCAACAAATATGATACTTTTCTCTGTAAATATCATTATGTGGCTACTCACAAGGGTTAAATCTTAACAGCTTTTTCACTAATATGTTGGCCACTGAATATATTTGAGGAGCACTTTTGAACATAAATTCAATGACACAGAATTCTGGCTGTATAAATAAAGCTGGTGGTTTGGGTTGGAAGGTGGGGGAAGGGAGAGACAATCAAGAGGGGGATCACTGAATGTAATTGTAAGACAATGTGGTATCAAGTCCAATTCATTTCTGACACCATAAAACTGACTGCTTCCAATGTTTTAGTACATTAAGGGAATTAATAGCAACATAATTTCCAAACTTCTATAAAGAGAATGTAAAACAGTGCTTCCTGTTGCATGGGTCTCTGAATCAAGTTTCTTTCTCTCTATGGACCCACAGTTTAACATTTAGGTATATAGTTTTTCATACTCTGCACATTGCCCTGGACTAACCATTTATTAAATCTTATAGATAGCTATGAACTTTATCAACAATATGCAATTTAGCTAGCTTTGTGATAAAACACGGGATATATTGATTAAAATGTTAAAACCCAAAAATTCTACAATTTCTTTAAAAAAAAAAAAAACGTGTTATCATGGAGAAGTCCAATTACTTCATCAATATGTACATATCATCATGCCTACCCAATTTCATTTATCCACTGAGTGGTTTTCACCAACTCGTGCAAATTAAATTTTTATAAACAAATTCCCTTGTCTATATGCTTCAAAAATGTGTTTAAAAATATAAATATTTTTTTTATAATGGCCTGAAAATCTAATGAGATTTTGTGAATACAAATATGACAGCCAGATTTAATTTGTCTGTAAGGAGTGGGGTTTTTTTTTATAATCTTGCAAACGAGCTTATATAGGCAGACAAGTACCACCAGAATATTTTCAAAGTCATTCCTACATGGTAATGCTAGTTTGGACTAGCTTGACATCATATGCTTTTGTTACATCAACTTTACTTGAGCAACTGTACCTATACAAGGCCTTCATCTACTGTAAAATCTGCTTTTGAGGGTATTTTGTTTAACAATTTATTTATGAAGCAACTTGTGTACAAATGGTGATAATAAACAGTTTACTATGTGCAAACCCATATTCTCAGCAGAAATATGTAATGGAGTATGACATTATTTTCAGTCAAACTCTACATTTTATAAACCAAACTTTATATTTCTAGACTAAATAGAAATCAAATATTTAGAAAATAAACATCAGTACCATATTTTCTTCGAAATAGAAAGGAGTGTTCATGATAAAATGAAACTACACTTTGGAAGTACATGTGTATAACACAAGTATTTTTTGACAGATTTTATAAACTTGAGCCCTCCACTATTTGTATTTCACATTTGAAAACAGTTAACAAACAGAATCATATGTGAACATTTATCTGTCTCTGTGTTTTTATGAAAGGAGATAAAGAGATAGTGGGAAATGGTGAAACAAACACACACAAATAGGCATTGCTCTTTAATCTATGTATTTATTTGGATTGCAATTGTGTTTATTTTTAACTGTTTGATAATCAGAAGTAAACTTTACAAGATAGTATTTATATACTGATACATAAGCTTTCTTAACAATTTAGCTTAGCTATTTTTAGCTGAACATAATATAATTTTTTTTAAGCAGATGATAGCATGTAAATTTAGAGTCACATATTCCTTTTATGCTAAAAGTTTAAAAAAAAAGAAAGTTGTGTATCCAAGATACCAAAGGTGATGTAATTTCCCATAATTTATCTTTCATTATCTCTAACCCATGTCTAAATGAATTCATTGTGATCAATTATTGCAAGGATGTCCAATACTGTAAAGCATTCAATCTGATTTTCAGTAATGAAATATGTTAAATTTATAGTTTATCTTCTAAGAGAAGTATTGGTTTAATCTCAACTTTTTCATCCCTCCAATCTATATTATGTGTCTCTGACAATACTGTGGTGAGAGTACTCTTACAGTGTATCATATAAGAACTGAAGGGGGGGAGCTTAGCTGTACTCGGCTTCCAAAGGCTTAAATTTAGTCAAGTTTTTTTTTAATTATCTGCCTCCTAAGTCATAATGAACTAAAGGATTTAAAGGGGTCTCAACATCAAAGGAAATTTCAGTGGCCTACAACACAATTTATATTATTTTAAATCTATGGCTGGGATGGAGAAATTTTAAAATGATGTACATGCTCCAAGTCAAATTTCAGACATCTTATATTTTTAAATATAAGCAGTCATCCAAATATGCTAGTTAGTCATGTTTACAATGACTCATCGTTACTGACAGTTCTTTTGGATATGCTCTGAATTCAATTATACCATGTTCTACCACAGATTTAAATACATACTAATTATCATGATTTATTGATTGCATTCTTGTATTTGCTGATAACCACCATTACAAAGCAAATAATTATCTTTACTTTAGGATGAATGCTGTTAACTAGACAAAATGTCTGTTTTTTCCCAGTTGTTTCAATTACATCTATTACAACGAATACCCTATACCAGCACCTGGATTGCTGAGAAGACTTTATATCAGATGTATAACATTTTTTGCAGAGACAACGTTACATACTAAAGACTTTATTTGCTAGTATAATGTTTACCATAAATCTCCATTTTTTATGAACTTAAATCCATATGTTGAACTCACCATGTATTGCACTGTACACCTCCCCCAGTAGATAAACCGGTTGTTCAGTTTTAGGGAAATCATCATAAGCAAGTGGTCCACATTCATATGTGAGTGTAGCTGAAAAGATAACATGGAAATCTAATTTCAGCATGCCCTCATTATAATACTGTCTATAAGAACCAGAGTATGCTGCCTCATAGTGAGACTACCTTATTATATTGTACACTCGATACAACACTATCCATGAGAACCAGTGAGGCTGCCATTTTATCTTGTACACAATACACTGTTTTCTTATTATAACACTGTCCATGGGAACCAAAGTATGCTGCCTCATAGATGCCTTATTATACTGTACACAATATCCTATTCCCTTATTTGACACTGTTAACTGGAACTAGAGCATGCTGCCTCAAAGTGAGACTACCTTATTATAAAATACACTACACTATTCTTTTATTATAACACTGTCCATGGAAACTAGAATATACCATGTTATGAGACTGCCTTATAATAAAATACACGATAGAGTACTACTTCATTATAAAAGTCTGAGATCCATACAGTATACCGCCCAATAGAGACTGATAACGTAGTAAGATGCACTACTCTTTTAGTCCTTATAATAATTTTCCATGGAACCAAATTATACCACCTTAAAGTGATACTACCTTATATAAATAAAGTACATGATACAGTTCTCCCTCGTTATAACACTGTCAATGGAAACCATATACAATACCACCTTGTAATGTGATGGTCTTATAATTAAAGTACATATAGTGCAGAATTTGATGTAATAAAATTCTTGTTACATGTTTTCCAAAACTTCTGTAAGTATTATAAGCGGCCCATTGGGCTTAATTTAAAAATACCAGAAATGTGAGACTTTATTTCCATATGAATGAATTGCTCCTGATAGGTCCTGAACAAAAAAATAAACTTGGAGGGGAAGTGCAAAGGAAGATGTAACAAAAGACAACACTTGGATTTTAGTCCAGCAATTTTTTGCAATATCACTAAAACTATCAAAATGGTGCAAATTCGGTGAAAATGGAAACCCCCAAAAGCCAATCTTGCTTACTATGTTCAATATTAAGATCAATATACTGGTATGAAACTATAACTGGTTGGAAATGTAACAGGAGTCCAATTTTACTTTTTCACTATAATTAAAACACATCAGAGGACTCTCCAAATGAATGATCAATCTTTTAATTTAAGCTCATCAACTTGTTTTCAATCTTTGTTTTGTAGTTTTATTGAGTCAATATTCATAATTTAGGTTATTAAGTGTCTTTTTTTTTATTTATGGCTTTGGTACAATGAAATATACAAAATAAGACACTAATGGGAACATTGTTTTACAATTGTCAAAATATATAAATATCCAAATGACATTATAATTGTGTTATAACAAAGACACCGAGGGGCCCCGAGGGGCCGAGTGGTCTAAAGCACTGACCGTTACAATTCACTGCCATCTCACCTCTGTCTGCATGAGTTCGAGTCCAGACTCGGCTAATGTGGGTAAGTGAGAAAGCCTGCCAGTAGCTTCTCGTGGGTCGGTGGTTCTTCCCTAGGTTTTCCTGGGTTCTTCCTCCACCATGAATACTGGCCGCCATGTATAGCCTATCTTGTGCTGAAAAATGGGTTAAGCCCTATAACAACAACAACAAAGACAACGAAAGAATCAATCTTACTATATAGATCAGTTAATTTATGAAAACTGTATTAAGAACATGCTGAATAGGTAATAGGCTTTTTTCCCAATAAAGATGATGAAACACATTCCACAATTCTCCAAATGATAATTACTAACTTGAATAATTAAAGTTGATATAATCTCTTTACATCCTTGTTTTACATTTATTTAATAAGGTTATTATCATTAATCTGGGTAATTTATATTTTTGTCTTTTGTTACAACCATTGCAAAGACATTTCTCCAAAGTTGATGACTGGAAGCATGCACTGTCTTCTGATACCATCTAATATAATTAATGTAAGCTGGCTCATTTTTATCAATGTTCTGTTATTATAACAGATAAGTTGTTCCCATTCTCATTTTATATATGCAGAAGCTGAATGCAACAGACTGTGGATGGTGGGGTATATGTCAAATCTTGGTTACCTAATAAGATCTGAGCAGGAAGTTTACACTCATTATATTGATTGCACATCATAACTTTCTTCTTTCTTTTTCTGAAAGAATTAGTCATGAACATATCCTATATCAAATATCAACAAGTGTTATCTAAGCTGGGAATACAAGGAGTACATATTGATAGACACGAATGGAAGGCCAACAGTATTTTAAGTGCTGTATGATACACATGATACCTATCACTCTACACAACATATGATAACATACATTACTAATACAGATATCAACTTTAACATCTTGTCATCACTAGACAGACTGTCAATGGTAGAGATCTGTCAACACACTGGTCATATTTCCAGTCAAAGGTTGCTGACTTCCATAAACAAATCATCTGTTCATATGCCAATTTTATACTAGACAAGAAAACACTTCTAAAAAACCTGCTATTTGTCAGCAATTTTTAATTCCAGCTTTTCAGCCTTTTGGTCTGGTCAAATGCAGGACTAATCCTGGCCACCATGCTGTTTGTTGCATTTTAAAAATGTCTTCTTACCAATTTTATATGTTCACTAACAGTTTTAAAACAACATGGAGTTATCTTAAAAACACAAGAAACAGTAAAATTTCCTACCTAACCATGATCATTTCTGAACAGGTTTTGGTGCTGAAGCAGAGATGACTAATAACCAAATCCCTTTGTACAGGCATTGGTTTTTGTCAGTCAAAATGGAAAACTAATGACAACACCCACTCCCCTTTTCTACAGATAATTACAAGTCATCAACATGCTCAGTCTGAAATCTGACACCTTGCAAAAGAAAATGTTTAGTATCAGGTCTTGCTAGGACTTCAAAACAGGGAGTGCAGGACTCCCATATAGGTATAAATAGGAGTTCCACCAGTAAAAGTTGCAGTCCACTCTCTGCAAGTTGGAAAACTATTGGTTGCCAGAGTTTTATTTCTACATTCTTTCAACATAGCTCTTGTTTGTCCATCAGAATGACACTGAATTTGTCAATCCAAAAGTCTTATTCCAAGCACTAAGCTAGGCATAACACTTTCTTACAATTGGTTAATGTTAATTCGAACTATCAGTTCTAGCAACTTAAGTACTGTTTTGAATCTCATTACAGTTTTCATCAGTTTGCTGTTTAACCCCAAAATACTAATCTAAATTTATGAATGGCATTTTGTCCAAGTCTCAACTGGCTCGATACCAAGGTCATGTGCACTGCTTATTCCTCTATACTCTGAAATGAACACAATAATGAAAGCTAAAGTAGTTTATTTGATTTACTTCTCTGGGGCATTCAGCCTCTGAATTCACTGTTTATAGCAGTACATTTTCCCACCCACCCCAGACTCCAGTCCAAGCCTTTGAGCTGACAAGCTTTAGTAGCATCGTGTTCTTTTGATGTACTCTTATAATGGCAACATGTACATCAAGGGGTCTTTCAGCTACTAAATTCTGTCACTGTAAACATCAGCTAAGTGATTAACACGTTTTCCCTCTAAGCAGGTTGCTAAAGCAAGACTGGCAAGTCTTTGAATTTTGCTGCCTACCTATTACATGTTTATGGATGACTCCCACCTAAGTGATTTTGTCCCAGATAAAAATTAGGCTTCAAATATGCATGATTACACCTTTCTGAGACCTCTGAGTATGATTTTTCTAAAAAAATTTTCCAATTATACACCTATCAAAAATTTTACTCAAGGAAAAGCAAGAATTTCAGCATTTTCAACAAGAAAGAAAATGACAATGGCATTGTCTGACTCCCTATCACCATTTCCTCAAGCTTTTCTGATTACAAATGAATACAAATAACTATGCCAAACCCTCATTTGACATGCAAAAGGAAATGAACAACATTTTCTGTAACAAATCTATATCAAGTTCCAACAACTGTTCAATCCACTGTAAATAACTGCCAAAATAATGTCATTCCCATGTCAAGTCCCCAATGGAGGCTCCCACAAAAACCCTCCAAAACCTGTTAAACTGCTTTCAGCCTGGCCCTGGTTAGAAACTTTCTTAATGATTCAGGTGCTCAAATACTTTTATATACAAAACTGACAGTTGCATTGTAAATCACATACTGATCTGCTTCTTCCATTAATTACACTTCAGTATTAAAACTGTTATATTCATGAAAATATAATTCAGTTTATGATTTACAATGACAGTTGTATTAAAAATATGAAAATAATAAGCAATTTTATTTCTCAATTATGCATATGTTATTCACACATTAACAGAAAGATGCAACATTATGATTATCATAGTAATTTGACCCTGATTGCAATAAACAGTCTTGTCAGTATCAGCAAATCTTGATCACGTTCAACTTTTTGACTCATGATCTGATGTTTTGAGGCTTACAATTAATTGTGATCTTGCTAGCATATATATATATATATATATATATATATATATATATATATATATATATATGTAAACTTAAGCAAAACACCTAGAAAATTGAAATTGTTTACATCAATAAAACTGGAGATAAAGCAATTTTTCCCTTCATATGCCAATCAAACAAATATGCTTAATATATGTTGTGCTATAATAAATGGATAGCATTATGATGTCAAAAAAGTGTCATTAAGATGTGTCCTATTTTTCAAGTTTCTACCAAAATTTCATAAGAATCCAATATGAAATATTCTGACACATAACCAATTTACAAAATTCTGTGAAGTGAAAGCCGATTTGTAACTGCCATTTTACATCTTGCATTACAAGTTAAGTCTGCAACTATACATTTTTCTCAAGGTCAAGCATGGTCGAAAAATTATGACATGTTCTGTTCCAACATGGTGACAAATAATTTCTTGAATAATTATTTCATAATGAGGATCTTTATATTATTTTGAAATCATAAAATTAAACTTTCTCAGTAATTTGAATGAAAATGATTGCTCTCATATTAAACAAATGGGCATTATAAAGACATTCAATTACGACCTCATTGCAGATTATTATTAATGTCCTGAATTATTTTACTTGAAAATTAATTTTTGTAATTGACGTCAGATATCAAAGTTCTTATTACTGTTAACTGCTGACGACATAAAAAACCATGTTTAAATTATGTTGACTATTTCATGCTGATATTTTACACAAGTAGCTCTTATTTTATGACAAAGTCCAGCACCTATAATTCCACTTGTACATAATGAAATGGCTCCATGACCGTACTTGCCTTGTAACAGAAAGTGTTATAATGAGGGCCTTATAGTAAGGGAGTGCTATTCTAATACATATGATGTAAATTAATAACAGAGGTATTATAAACTTTGCCTTTTCATCATTCAACCAGCTAGGTGGATAAATTTTGTCCAAATCTATGTGCCTTTTCCAATCACATCTGTTCATTTCTGTTTCTGTACAACAGCACTTTTTTAATATTAATTACCCTTGTTTTATTAATATTATGCACTCAGATAGTCAGGGTCATAAATCCTGTTTTCTTTAAAAAATAAAGCATGGAAATAAATTGCATATCTGTGTGTATGTGAATTGGATTTTTAATATAGATTTGAAAATTTTCAGTCATACTACGTCTGCAATGTGGCAGTTTATAGTGATGTCTAGCACTTGGATATCATGGTGCACATATGTAGCATCATGTCCCACCCAATCACATTATCCTGACACCATGCTAACCAGTCCTAGCAATAACCTTTTAATGCTGAGCACCAAGCGAGGCAGCCGCTAGTAACAATTTTGTAAGTCTTTGCTATGACTCAGCCAGGATTAGAGCATACAATCTCCCATACAAGAGGTGGACATGTTGACCACTTAGGCTATTAATGATATTTCTACCACAAAAGGCATTCAGTGAACCTTATTTTAAATGGAAAATGATATTGTAGAATTTTAATAATAATAATTGAAAAATAGCACTGAAAATACTTCTCAAAAATTTGAACTCACACTTTGGTATTGCATGCCAATTTATTACTCGGTAACCATCCAGACCTACATACTCATTTACTGTACAAGCCAATGTTACCCTTGGTACAGATCAAAGATCTTAGGAAAAGATTTAAAGATGAATAGGAAGCAAAACAATCAGTACACATTACCTGCTTAGTATTTGTCATAAACTGACTAAAAAAAGTGCCATCAGCAAACCAATTTCACTGCTATACTGTGTAAATCAACAACTCCAGTGCAATGGTAATCACAAGTCTCAGTCATATTCATCAACTGACTAAATTGATGTTTAATATTTCTCCCAACATTTAAAGAACTCATTATTATGTGAAACTGTCAAGAAATTTGCCACCAACTCAAATAACTAATTTCAAAGCAGGAAACGCCAATAAAAAATATTGCCTGACATGACAAAATTACAAATTTCATTTTGCATTTTAATACCATTCACCACTTTGTCTATTTGCTTGGATGTCATGCGTCTCCAATGAATAAGACTATTCACACAGCAAATGGTGAATGAATTAGCAACAAGTCCAAAATAGTCTGAATAATGCAACACTTCCCTTTACCTTCAGTTATGCCTCTGGGACCCCCACATTTTTTTATTTGGCAGTCAATTTTGACACCAAAGTTCATATTTTTACTACATCTGACCCCAGTTTTGACACCAAGTTGAATTTTAACTCCCAATATTGCCTCCCATATGATCATGGGTTTGGAAGCTGCTTTATCAGATAACAAATAAGTTATACCCTAACAAAGAAAAACATTTTTTTTAGTGTGCATTCATTTCTTAAAAAGTACAGTAAAGGTTAATACTAAATGCAAGAAATATTTCATAAAGCAACAATCAGGCTATATGTGGTTCACCTAGAAATATAGTAAATAATGATTACCATGAAGAAATTAGCCATTTTTAGGGAGTCATTTTTGGTAAATTTGTATACAAGATTATGAATATGACTGGTACAAGATTTTCTTTGTTGGCATTGCTTAAGGATTAAAGCAATAAAAGTTTCACTTTGTACACAGGGCCTGAGAACACTGGCAGGAAATCCATGAGCAATTTCAAAATATGTGTAAACCCAATCAACAACACTTTACTATGTTAAGCTTCTATGACACTTATGTTGCCATACTGTAACTGGTTCATGTGTTCCACCTTTTATCTGGCCTTGTTTGTGCCCAGTGACTTGATGAAAATAACAAACAGCAGATTATGTAAATGGCAGACATACAAATAGCTATAAGTAAACTATGTGTGTAATGGTGGGTGGCCATGTGATCAGTCTTTTGCAGATGATGTACACAAAGACATATAAAAGATTTCTCATTTAAAGTAATTTGTGTCCATGCAAACAGAAATAGTCTCAGTCTTTCGAAAATAACATTTCATATAATTGATCAAGTTAAAAGTCTATCATATTCACGTATATAACAAAGGGATATCATGGGACGGCTAGATGATTAAATATATGGCTGGATATACCGACCGAGAGACAGAGTTCAGTTAACAGGTAGAGTTGTTTCCAAAATAGTCATAGCCATTACACTATTTGAAAATGTATCAACATCCAAGTGTTAGCTCAGTATAGATTATGCTGTGGTTTTATGCCGAAAAAGCCCAAGAATAGTACATAAACATGACAAAACCGAATATTACTTCACTAAAAAAGTGACCGATCATATGATCCACTTCTAAAACTAACATTTCTTGATTAGTTATTTGTTAAAGTAAAATTCGACACAATATGTTTACATATTTAGTGTGTATCACTCAGTGACTCCAATAAAAATCATGAAACAAATCTGATAAATAATTTACTGATCCTTTGTTTACCATCATCTACATCGCAGAAATCCATCTCCAAAAAGAAACAAAGCTCTAGCCAGTACTATTTCCGGAGAGTGTTATAACCGTTTTGATTAGGTAGAAGCTTCATTGGTCAAGAAACAACCAATGAAAATTTAAGTTATAAAATCACTTTGTTCAAACAGCGTCGACTGCTTTCTGACTCGTAGGGAAAAGGTCACGAATCATAGAAAGCAACACAAGATAATTTTACTACCAAGAAACAACCACTTAAGTGTTGAAAAAAAAAACAAAATATAGATTATAATTATGTTTGATAGGGAGAAATTATTTCTCGAAACCTATGTATATAATCAAGTACTTCGTTACACTTGTGACTGTAAACTTAAAAGTTTTTGAACTATGAAAAAAAAGACTATTATTATATGGGCTGTTTTCACTGACGTAACGCAAAAGTACACAATTTCCCGAAATGCAACGACATTAAACAAACTCCGCCATTTTGAACCCCAAACAAATCGATAGTTGACATTGATATTTATGATTGAGAAGACAAAAATAAAGCTGTGATCCAAACTAATTATCTCGTTTCATTTGTGGGTGATATTCGTGAGAGATACAGCCAGAAAACATAAAATACAGATTGATCCATATAAACTGCCTGCTGAAGCTTTTAGCGACCCCGAGGTCAGCTATGTTTTCATTTTTTTATTTTTCAACAATCTGCATACACTAAGGACCAGTAAAACTGCAAGTCTATTGATGCATACAAGCTTTTCCAAGACGGCTAAATCCAAGAAATACTGCACAAGAAAATTAATGAGGTTTATTTGTTGAGTGCAAAGGTACTTACACTTCCGGTTGTTGCGTTCTTTCATTTAACATCAATTAACTCCATTTTATTATTGTAGTAGCTTGTTTATGCTGTCAGATTGTTTGTGATGTCAGATTTATTTAGTTAAAATCAGATTAAAATAGCAATAGCATTTTTAATTTAAAATAGCAATATCATTTTTAATTTATTCGAATCCCTTTGTGAATTTGCTGTAATCATTCGTTTAATAATGTGGTTGATTGATAGTGCATGTGAACATTCATCATGTACATGTATGTATCCGTTCGATGTTTACCAAAATATAGTGGGGAACTGGTCATTCCGTACTCAAGTCGTTTCGTACCCCAACCTGTCGATTCGTATGGCTCAGTTGTTGTTCCATACCCAAGTCGTTTCGTACCTAGTGAAATTGGTCGTTTCGTACCCAAGGTACTGGTCGTTTCGTACCCAAGGTTCTAGTTGTTTCGTACCTAAGCTCCTGGTTGTTTTGTACCCATTAATTTAAAAGGTCAAATATACATTATTGTTCTCTCTCTCTCTCTCTCTCTCTCTCTCTCTCTCTCTCTCTCTCTCTCTCTCTCTCTCTCTCTCTCTCTCTCTCATAGCATAACAATTGCACGAGCAAAGCATATCAGGGCAATCAATTTAACTAGCGCACAAATAATTACAATAATTGTTTTCACTGTAGAATAGTATTTTTTGTAATAAAAAGAATTTACAAAAAATTATGTTGCAATAAAAATAAAATATTGGCCAGGCTTAAAAAAAAAACTGAACAAGTATATTTTTTTCTGTTGTTCAAATTAACAAACATTGTCAATATTCTTGGTAACATTTACTAATGACTAACGTGACTAAAAAAAATTACAAATGCTTATCCTCTCAAAGCAACTAGAAATTATGTGATCTTTTAATAATTGGGTTTAATGCAAATAAAACAGTGTTGCTTGATTAAGATTCCGTTCTTAAAGGATCAATGCTGGTGCTAATTTCATTTCTGTTACCTGCTTTTAAAGGTGTTGAATGTAGTATACTATATGGACCGCCAAGCCATTTTTTGGTTGACTATCGGCCATATTAGGATATTTATGCAAAGTTGTGGACACTTTCACCAATCTGATGAAACTAACAAGTTAGTGGCATAAATGAAATTCTCGATTTTCAAATAAGTATAAATATTAATATTTTTCTAGGTAAGTGAGAAATGTTTTCCTTGTTTTGCCAATCTACCAAAAGATGACATGGCGGTCCTTATAGTATATTACGTTTAACACCTTTAAAAGCAGGCGACAAAAAGTGAAATTAACACCAGTATTGGTCTTGGAGAACTGAATCTTAAGCAACACTGTTTTATCTACGTTCAAACCCATCAACCCCATTATTAAAAGATCGCAGAACTTATAGTTGCTTTGGGAGGATTTGTATTTTTTTCAGTGACATTAGACATTACTAAATAATACCAAGAAGTAGGATAATGTTTGTTAATTTGAACGATAGAAAAAAGATTGGCTTTATTCAGTTATTTAAGCCTGGCCAATGTTTTATTTTTATTTTTTATAAAAACTTAAATTTTTGTTAATTCTTTTTAATACATATATACTATTTATAACATTGTATACATATATACAGTGAAAACAAGACAATTATTGTAATTATTTGTGTTCAAATTATAGCTCTGGTATGATTTGCTTGTGCAATTTTTAAGGTAGAAAAAAAAAATTAGGTCTAGAGAGAGAGAGCAGTAAATATAATAATAATGTATATCTGACATTGTAAATTAATGGGTACAAAATAACCATCACCTGGGGTACAAATTGACCAATCTAGTGTACTGATGTAATATTGAACATTATAGTTATGTTACAGAATCACGCTGCCAGGCGAAGTGGGTGAAAAAGTCGCCTGAGAAGCATAAACTCCACCTTCTTCTGTTATGAAAGCAAAAACTACTTCGCCCTCTTGATTTTTTTGACATAATATGACTGTAGATTGCGAGTTTGAGATGCCCCCATGATGTAGCCAGTAAGTTCTGGCACTGCTGTAACCCAACGACAAATGTATTTACCTGGTTTTGATACCAGTCAGCTTATGGCGACAAAGAAATTCTTGCACATTCACATACAAGTTTTAATAGCTAAATGACCATTAACCCTTTTCAGGAGCAGGATATCACTGCTTTATTTCATGAAGTTGGGGCTACAGTGCTATGATGAAAATATACCAAATTCTGTTTCGAATTTAAGACATCAATATGCAAATAGTAATTTGCTTTTAAAAATATGATCAGTGAAAACTGTTTTCTAATTTATATCTTGTTTCTAATAAATGGAGATTTTAACGGCTGCATTTATGTATTTTCTGTATAAAATCAGTTCGAAACAGTAAATTAAATTTTAATGGCGGACATCGCTGTGTATATGATATACCATTTCATTAAATTGTGAAAATACCAAAAAAATATAGAGTAATGAAGCAAATAATATTTAACCATTGCATATCATTATTACCAGTAGGTAGACAAACTGTAAATATGTAGAACTTTTAATGGATTTTTGTAACGAAGCAAGAAATTGTGTAGTTCGAGAAAAGCCCTCCATCTAAAAATATATGCACTCGTTCTGTGCAAGACCACATGTGGTATCAGTAGACAATTAATAAAATCTGGTTCAGTACCCAGGAATGTAGTCCCAGTCTATTTTTAGATCACTTTTTCCTGTCTGAGTTTGGTGGTGATAATAAAGCTAGATTTGGCAATCTTGGTAAGGATTTAAATGCAATTGTTTATTCTTAAAAATGTGAGCTTATGGTGTGGTTGTCTGTGTGTATTTCGGTGACAGTGCACATTGAGTAATAAGGTCATGGTGATGATCCGGAAGTGAAATCTGTGTTCCATTGCCTGGTGTTTTGTTTACAATTCAGCCTCTCAAAAAAATGCAGTTCAACCCTTGACAAGAACTTCATATGATTTATATTGATTGTCACACAGTGGAAAGTTCAGTACTGAGAAACAAATGTAGAGACAATATAGTAAAATTGTGTTCTGTGGCCATGTACTCTATGCGAGCTTGATGTTATAAAAAAAAATCTTCAGGAAAAAGTCATACAGAGTGACAAAAATATCTCAGATTACCCCCATGTCCTGTTCTGGCATTGGACACTCTCTGTCATACTAAATGAGTCTCTTATAAAGTATGACAGAGAGGGTCCATTGTCAGAACGGGTCATGGGGGTAATCAGGTATTTTTGTCACTCTGTATGACTTTTTCCTTAAGATTATTGTTTTGTAAACATCAAGCTCGCATCAAGTACCTGTGTACAAGACCAATTCTTGGATTTTCGTTTGGGGGTTAAAAAGGGTCCAGTTTAGTTATATATCGACCTAAGTTACAGTAATGTTTAAACAGAAACAACGAAATCAGGACAAACAGTATGGTTTGAAGTCACTTGTGCATTTATTCATATGTACATATAGTAGGGGCTGTTAAAAAAATGCTAGAAATCGTTTGGACTGCAGTTGTACACAAAACTTAAGAAAATAAAATAATTAAGTGGTAGTTTATTAAGCATTTTTACCAACTTGCAGTTACAAGGCTCAAATCTTGTTACTTCTCTCAGTGAAAATTAATTACAATGTATAGCTTCAGTTGTGCTTTTGAAGGCATACAGCCAAAATACACTTCATTTACTTTAATTCAAACACATACACTAAGTATAAATTGAATTTGTATGAATATATTTGTTATACACGTACAAAATATATTGATACTCACAAATAACACATTTTTCAACTTGAAAATAAGGCCATGCTTAAAACTTAAAAGCATACCAAGAAATAGAGCACATCATTAAAATAAGATAATACAGCTCTCTCTCTCTCTCTCTCTCTCTCTCTCTCTCTCTCTCTCTCTCTCTCTCTCTCTCTCTCTCTCTATATATATATATATATATATATATATATATATATATATATCCTGTTTATTGTTTCAGTCTCACTTCTCCCTGATTAACTCTCACTTCTCCCTGTTTAGTTCCCTATGTTCTGACCAAAAGGAGAAATCACTTCTTCCTAAAATGTAAGCCCTAGCTTGACCCCTTTGTTATATGTTGCAATGTTTCCTACTTTCTAAATTCCAGGTGACCCACTCATGCAAGTCAGAGAGAAACCTTAGAGTCATGGATTATTGTTGCCACAGATGGGAGCATGGAATCTGCACATGCATGGCAGGACTTTCTGGAATGTTGTACTCGCGTTGCTGCAGTTTTGTTTGCCTTGGAGACAAGGAAGCTTCATTGACTGATGTACCTGCATACTGGATGTTTCCTACTTCAGCTAAATTTGAGACACCATATAAACGACTTAAAGATATGGAAATAAGTTGATGAAAGTATATCCTTAAGCCACGACTTGTGTTTGTCGATTTTGTATTACACTTGTCATGACTATTTTGACATTCAACAAATTATAAACAAAAATGGAATAGAACTAATATTAGTATGGTACACTTTATTTGCAAATTTACATGTTAAATATGTGTGACAATAATATTCAATGTACACATATGGTATGTTCAATAAACTTTGCATTCTTTCGCTCAAATGGAACAACTGAAGGACACAAATTTGTTAAACAGCAAGCCACTTTAACAATCTTGTCAATAGTTGGAACACTCTCCATGTTTCAGCTTAATAAACTCAATTGGGAAAATGCCCTCAAAAATTCTGAATTTTTGCACCACCAAACCAATAACATGTTCCACATGAATTTGAACTGATGCAATTTTTCTAGTTTTCTCAACTTCTAATGGATGTAACTGTGCTTTTCCTCATGTAAATGGCTAATTCAACTCGATAAAAGTGCTCAGCATCATCTATGTTGAAACTTCTGTCAGCCATCACTATGTCACCTGGTAATAGGTTGTTGAGAACTGATTTTTCTGTTATATACTTGTCAGAGGTTCTTCCTCCCCATCCATTCAGAAATAAATGTAACAACACCTTGTGGGGCATTTCAGTCTGGTTATATTTGTAATGGGAATATGTGTACACTTTGTTCGAGCATCGCTTGGCTTGTCTGTAAATAATTCAAAACAGTCTAGCACAACAACTTTCTTGCCAAACTCCTTTTCTGAAACACATATTATTTCCCTCAAGTGTTTTCGATTTGACCATTGCACTAAAAAGCTTAGTAGAGTACATCCAGAGTATTGTGAAAACTTCTTTGCACAGTTGGTAAAGAAACATTCAAATGATTGGCTATGTCTTGGAAACGATAATTCATTTCAAGTTTCACAAGACACAATAGAAATTCATTTTCTTTCGACAGACTCTTACTGTTGCTATTCATATGTCCCTCTATTAAATTAAAAACTAGTTTTAATACACCATAATTTGGCAATCCCGTATAAAATGCTCCTTGTTCAGAATCATCAACGAAAGATAGAAGGTTGTAAAGTCCTTTAAAATCAAATTGTTCATTTATTTTGGCTTTGATGAGTCTGGACCTGTTATCATCTAGTTTGATTTCTTCGACTGTCAAGTCAGTTTGGATGCCCATTGCCTTTGATATTCTTCATCTTGATATGCAGGCTGAAATGACACGTTCCATAACTTTGTGATCATTACATGAAGTGTCATTCTGTTTATCTGTATTCTCAGCATATTCGGATATGCCACTTGCATATCTTGCAAAGTCTATGCACCTCTTTTTCAATGTTATCTATCGGGAAACTTTCTTTTGTGTTTCCGCTGGCTGGCCTGAAAAAATCTCTCAGGAGCTGCTCCTACTGCAGGTGAAGTCATTTCTGTGTAACCAAGATCTAGAGTTGGCAACCATGATGGACTTATTCTGTCATGCAAATAAGCTTTAACACCTGTAAAAAGAAATGGAAAGTAACTTAGTGACTTTATTCAAAAGAATTAAATAATATATTATGCAAATCAAGAAATAGGTCATAATAAGTGAACAGAAAATGACAAACTGTAAATATAATCCTAATACTTTTAATCTAAAATATAACGCTGTCATGTACTTTTTATTTTATCCAAAACAATCTGTCCTTGCTGCTTGCACTGGGATGTGTAAACCAAGATTATCAGTTAGTATTATAGCCTGGATTAAAATTATCTAAAAATCAAGGTAAATATATAACGGAACTGAAAAATTAATTTTAACATACCTCTAACGAAATGTTTAGAGCAAACAAGCGTTCGTTTCCATTTCTCCTCAGTTTCAATGTTCTTTAAGTTGATAGCTGTCTTCCATAAACGACGTCTTTCTTCTGATAATATCATTGTTTCTTCACCATGATCAGTCAGAATTTTCGATTCATTAAAGAAGCTTACATCATTTTGTACACCTTTGCCGTTGAAACACCCAACAATACCACAAATCGGCAATAAAGAAAACACGCTTGTCGTTACACCCATTGTCAATGGCTAGAGACGCGAAATGGCCGATCTATGCGTACACATTTTTTGCAACGTCACGTGAAAATAACGGATAGCAAACAATGTCTGTCTCTTAAAGGACACACGGTACTAATTCAATGGAAGAACTGTGAACCAGTCTAAAAATGGGTGAAGAAATGATAGAGTATTTACGGGTTTGGTGGTCCATAATTGGTTAATAATGAAAAGTAAAATTTTATTAAAAATATCTTTTGAAAGCTTATCCTATGTGCAATTTAAAAAAAATATAGACAAATTTCTATTGATGCAATTTTAGTATTTTTAAAGACTTGACTTAGGATTACTCAATAATGAAAGTAGCACTTGATTCGCTTGGTGCTGAATCAATAACATGGACTTCATGCATATGTAGGTCAAGAAAATGCCGCGGCTCATATGGTGTTCTCCACACAGAAGCTTGCACCAAGGATAGTTGTGCATGGAGAAATATATGTCTGATCATCAGTACCCAGAAATTTTAACTTATTGAATTTTAAATATGATGGTGTTTCCATATGTTTACTATGGGAATTGAATTAGTACCGTGACTCCTATATGCAACCTATGCCATAATAGGAGCATGCTGTTTCCATGGTTACCACGTGCATCCAGGGTATCATTTTGGTGGTTTTTGCATAAGACAATCATAATGGATTCATTTTATCATGGTTTGCATGTGATTTTAGAGAAAAATTCTATACAAAACACAGATGGGAAGGGTTGTATGCACTTTACAGGGTCAGTAGATAGCTCTGGCTATGGGAAAGAGAGACTTGTATGGCCTGATGACAAAATTTCATATGTTGATGCCCACAGATTGGCTTTTATGGATAAATACTATTTATAATATGCAACAATTCCTCCAAAAGGGAGTGGGGAAGAGATTTTAACTGTAAACAACTTATGTCACAATCACCTTTATATCAATATGATCATTTAACTTTAAAGAAATAATTCAGTAGATCAAAGCAGAGAGCATTGTAAAATGCAAGGACTGTGCATAAAACTGCACATGCCACATTGCCTCAACCTGTAAAAATATACTAAAATGGAGGGGGTTAATGGTAAGAATGTTCATATGTTGCTTGTTTTTTTTATTTTAGCCATAACACACATTAATTTGCCTTTGTTATAATTCTTTTCTTGATATTTCTCATAGTTTGTAAAGAAATGCTCTTTTCTCACATTTTTTTCTCTTATATACTGTACTTGCTTTATACATTTTATCTCTGAGATATATATACTGCTTGTTTTTCAGATTTTGTGCCACAGAACTGCACGCTGAAATTGGACAGCTTAGCCCGAGATGGACAGCACCATGAACCCTGCCATGGAAGTTTCTCTTAAAGATTATATTCTTTGGTAAGCTGCATTTTTTTTAATTTATTGATTCCACTGAGTGTTCTTGTTTAATTTTGTTTTTAACACTGTAGATTTACCTAGCTGATACTCAACATGCATGTGTAATGTACTATCCTCTCTCTCTCTCTCTCTCTCTCTCTCTCTCTCTCTCTCTCTCTCTCTCTCTCTCTCTCTCTCTCTCTCTCTCTCTCTCTCACGCACACACACAATAGATATTTGCAGATCTGTTGATAAGAATATATGAAAAAGAGCTTCATATCAGAAATATGGTCTCAGATTTGAAACAAAAGCTATTTATATAGTCAACATTGCTCTGCACTAACTATAAAGTGATAGAATAGAACCATTTAGTTGTAAATTAGAGCTTGCAACTTGGTAAACAAATCAAGGTATGTTACCTCCCCTTTGACTATAATTCAGTGATTGAAAGGTTTGTGTTGTTACTCTTTTTTCAATAATGGAGTGTTTTATTCAGCTTTATATTGAAAAGTAAGTAATTTAACACTGCTTGATGTAGAAAGTAGTCACAATAATGATGTTGAGGCTTTTTCTTAACTTATTATGAGTTTTGGGTAAATGTAGATAAACAATGTATGTATTAGACAACTTTCATATGCAATCAATTCTATTACTTAAATTTACCAAGTAGTTTATGCAGCAATAAATTATATCAGTGTTTGAATATTGCATAAAAATATGGACTTAACCTGGCATCACAAACTTGTCCACATATTTATTCACCTCCAGCTTACTTCTTGACTTGGGCCACAGCAGCTTGCACATAAGCTAGCTGTCTCCAACAGTAATATATGCATTATAGGAACTTTGCATAGCTTTTTCAAATCTGTCTATTGTTGTCCTTATGTAACAGACCTCAAGTGGCTTTGTCTTTTGAGTTGATGGACATTTTTTCCCTTTGTTGTGAGAAACTTAACCAGGCTTGAAGAAATGACTGTCTATTCTTTGCTTCCATACCCTTTCCCATAGTTTTATAGTAAAAAGTAGCACTCAGTTATCTAATTCTTCAGTATAATAAAACTTTCTTTGCCTTTTATACCATCTTGTTAAGATTTGGGGGTGATAAATCAGATGTGTTGATAGTTTAATTAGTTTGGGACTGTCAGAATCTCTTGGTGTTTCATGGGTTGTGTATTTGTTTTAGTCACAGAAGGGCAATGACCTCTTATCATTTTGACCTCTCATGTGGCACACCTATTGGTTTTCTCTCAATGTGAGGAATACTGATGCATTGTATCTTATATCTGTGACAGTCAGAAAGAAAAGAAATGCAATTTTGAAATTTAAAACATTTAAAACTTGTCTAATAGCAAGTAAGAGATGAAAATACAATGTGTTATGTAATTTGATACCCTGTGATGTCATACTTGTTGATGTCAGCATGTTTGTGTTTTTTTTTTTGTGTAGCATGCATGCCATAGAAAGATAATATGAAGATACTAAGGCAGAAAACAATTATTTTAATAACAAGAAAAATCCACAAATAAGTGCGATACAACACAGCAACATGTAATGCGGATGCAATTTAACTATATACAGTGGTATCACATAAAATGCCATTGCACTAATATCTTTGCACAAGCATGGCCAATTCTTTGTTTCAATCTTGTTTCAATGTCAATAAGTAAAATACATGTCTTTCGAAAAAAATTAAATTTTGTTATAGGACACACGGTACTAATTCAATGGAAGAACTGTGAACCAGTCTAAAAATGGGTGAAGAAATGATAGAGTATTTACGGGTTTGGTGGTCCATAATTGGTTAATAATGAAAAGTAAAATTTTATTAAAAATATCTTTTGAAAGCTTATCCTATGTGCAATTTAAAAAAAATGTAGACAAATTTCTATTGATGCAATTTTAGTATTTTTAAAGACTTGACTTAGGATTACTCAATAATGAAAGTAGCACTTGATTCGCTTGGTGCTGAATCAATAACATGGACTTCATGCATATGTAGGTCAAGAAAATGCCGCGGCTCATATGGTGTTCTCCACACAGAAGCTTGCACCAAGGATAGTTGTGCATGGAGAAATATATGTCTGATCATCAGTACCCAGAAATTTTAACTTATTGAATTTTAAATATGATGGTGTTTCCATATGTTTACTATGGGAATTGAATTAGTACCGTGACTCCTAAAGATTTGATGCTTGCTAGTTTTATTGAAATAATTGACCTTTCAAAATTCTCTGAGTTTGGAGAAGTCTTGTTTTTTTTTTTTTCAAAGCATCAGATTAAATGTGCAGCTAAACATCGTGAGTAATTGCAAAAAAATACTTCTCGTATAAGATTATTTATGTTACTAACACAAAGAAAATTTTGCTATGAAGTTGGCATTGTCTTGTAAAGCTTTTATGATTAGCAGTTTTGTGAAAAGAAATAACCTTTTTAAACGAGCAACTTTCAAAGGTCTCATAAAAAGTTGCAAGCGGCAATGAAGTGGTTACACTATATGAGTACAACACTAGAACCAGATCAGCATACACGCACAATACAAGGTGTTCACTTGGGTTCTTTTATCTCGTTTAATAACTAGCATGTGCAATTCATATTCAAACTGGCGTATTAAGTGAAATAATTTTAAGAACCAATTTTTATTGGTTTCAGACTACACCATTTCATTTATATAATGCTGTGTTAATATAATTCTTACAAATAAACTTAGCCAATGTATTAATTTCTTAAATGTAACATCATATTGGTAATTGACATAATTTGATATTTAATCAGTTTAGAAAGGCTCTGCAATTAGCAGGCTGATCTGGCCCAAATTACTGGCTAACTCGACCCATATTTCTGGCTGATTCGGATCATGTGAAACATGTCCAGGATTTAAATGTAACATTTAAATATGATATTTCTCATTGGAATATGGTTGTTATTTATAATGAAATGTAATAACGTAAGACTGTTTATCCTGCATCGGTAATTGAGTAGTAAAATATATTTTTTTAAAAGCAGATCATACAACTTTGTCCAAAGCTTAAATAGTATATTTTATGGACAAATAATAAAATCGAGTAATAAAAAAAACGCTGACAACAACAAAATATGAAAACAGTTCATGCAGTAAGTTTTTGCAATAAAAATATTAACTAATTTGAAATATGAAATATATTTTAAAAGACTTTGTTTAAAGCACATTATTTAATTTGCTTTTTTAATTGTATGCAAATTTATGTATATATATATATATATATATATATATATATATATATATATATATATATATATATATATATATATATATATATATATATACACATGTGTGTGTGTGTTATTGCATTTCTATGGGGTAATATGGACGAGATTTTCGGATGGATATACTGTACGACCTTGGGAGTGCAGTATATCCTTCCGACAAAACGAGTTCATATTTCCCATTCAAATACAGTAACCTTTTTATTACATGCTCATTTCTTATTTTTCTCATGGCTTAAATATATAAACAAAAATACACTGCAAGAAACAAAGTAACTAAATGTATGCCATATTCCAAACTAAATACATAAGCGATGATGGATCGTTACACAATTTGGTCCTAGTTTGTTAATGAGCGCATAACTCCGCCCAGATAAATATGAAGTTGGTCGCGTGCTATACTTAAGTTTCGAAATAATATGGCGTTTGCTCTACTTGAAATTTGGAATAATATTGTTAATGAATACGCATTGCAACATTTCCATTTGATCTGGAATGAATATGTTTTGGTATTTTTGTCGTTTCAACGCAATATTTTGATTATGGTCTGGATTTATCGGCGTGAAGTGACTCGCATTGGATTCTAGCAGCGTCTGCCAATTTAATCGTTTTGAATTGTGTTGAGAACGGCATGCGTGTTTCTTTTCTGTCTTTGAATGATTCTGATTATAATGTGGGAAGATTATGAAGCCTTTCCATCCATTGCAATTATCGACAACACGCTGTGGAATTTAATGTTTATTTCATTTTGAGTGCAGTAAGGAGGATGTAACTGCACTTGGAATATACTCGAAATTACAGTACAATTTCAAAATGTGTAAGCAACCTTGAGAATCCATGACATTGCTCATCTAAATCAGATTTACAGACCTACGATAGTGTTTTATGAGGAAATTCAGGATGTAAGTATATATTTGGTCATTTTTAATAACAGCTAAAGAAGACATTTTATATGCATAACTCGTATTTTATTGTGAGGACCCTGTTTAACGTCTATATCTAGCTAAATCTGAAATATTGTATCAAAAAAGTAAACGCGGAATGTGCCAAAGCAGTTTGTATGTGTCAGTCTATGAAACATTTCCTGGAATGTGGCCGACCATGAAACATCTGCTTTAGCTCATTCATAAAATAATTATTTAGGTTAGAAAATAGTTCCTTTGCGCGCGGGTACGGTATGAAGGTGTTCAATTTCGGGGAATATTGCACGATTCTGCTGACAATGTAAAGTTAATGGAGAAAAAAGATGAGCATATTATATTACATTATATATATATATATATATATATATATATATATATATATATATATATATATATATATATATATATATATATATATTGGTCCTAGTTTGTTAATGCTTAAATTATATTTGTTTACTTGTCTGAGTACGTTTATGTCTTTTGTTAGATGTATTAGATTGATGAAGAGTTTATTTTTTTATATTAGATGACTATGATGAAACAGGGCACCGTAAGTGACTTTCCTTAGCTGAATTTATTATATATTATTTAGCTACATGTATTTATTATTTTGGTGGGGAAGGGACATGCAGCAAGATGTCCCACCCAGTCACATTATCCTGACACCAGGCCGACCAGTCCTAAAACTAACCTCTTTATGCTGAGCGCATAGCGAGGCAGCTTTTAGTACCATTTTTATAAGTCTCTGGTATGACTCGGCCGGGGTTCGAACCAGCGACCTCCAATATCCGAGGCAGAAGCTCTAACCACTAGGCCACTAGACAGGTTCATTTATTATTGAAAGTGTATACTGTATACCATGCAAGCACAAGGGTGAAAGAAGCACATTGTTAATTAATGCAATTATTTTTATTTAATATATCATTGGATAAATAGCATGGTCTATAAATGCTGGCATGTAAATTAATTAGCTGACTCGCGGAGATCAGTTTCTTGACGTCAATGGCCCCCGTAGAAATTTTCCCTATGGAATGGGTGGGTGGAGACATAATGGTCAGCCATTAAATTTACGGATATAGGCCAAATCATATTCAGAGGTGAACTCTTAGAGAAGGGGGAGGTGCCTCCTTTTTTCCCGGTGTGGGAGCGCTTATGCTCGGCGTAGGGTTTCCACTGTGCCATCTAGCGACTCTGTTTGCGCCGAGTTTACTCTCGGATACCGTTGCAATTTAAATGATCACCGTTTTTTCAATTAAGTTATTTGATCATTGCGTCCAGTTGTAAATGTTTAATTGTACGAAAAACCACTTCAGATCAAACAACCATCATTGCAACCTTAATTAATTTAACTGCAAACACTAATAGTGGGATCATCTGACCATGAATTGGCCAGACCCGTTGACCTACGCAGCCATAATTAAAGCACTTCTGATGTTATTTAATTAGAGCTTTATATTAAATATCTCGGATACCTCCAATAATTCAAAGGTTAAAATGAAAATAAGTTGGTTTACTGGTTCGAAATATGACTCAAAATGACAACAGTTAAACAATAGCAGTAGATAGAAATTTAATGACAGCATCAAAGTACGTTATACTATTGTTTTAATGGTCAGTAATTGCTTATATTGTATTTTTGTAATAGGAAGAAAGCACGATTTGCACTTAAAATCAATAAATGCATTGTGTCAATTTGTATGCATTACTGTTTGATTGTATTGAAACTGGCCTTATTTATGAAAAGTTAGCTTTGATATTTCTTTTAATGAAACTTGTGGAAAGTCACTTTGGGTAAAATAAATCCAAACTGTGATAGTTTATATATGCTTTGTTCTGATTTCGGCTGGAAATTTGCTGTTAATTATTTGATGTAAATTTAAAAGCTGGAAATCAACATTTTACAATCTCTTGCTATGCTTCTGGAAACATCAGAGTATCAAGTCTTTGAAGGACAATTGTAACACGGATACAATTTTTGAATTTTAGAAAGTGTATAATATTATAAGAAGTTTATATTTGGAAAAAAAACCCTGCTGGATGGTATCATATTCATATTAATTTAATAAAAGTTATGGCGCCAATCCTTGTAGGACATATTACAGATTTAATTAATAAAGCTAAAATCAAATATTTTTTTCTGACCGTCTGAGAGAAGCTCAAATAGTTCCGATTATCTAAAGGACAATCATCTTGATAAAAGTAATTATAAATCTGTCAGCATTTTACCCATCATACACAAACTGTTTGAGAAATCCATCGAAACCCAGTTAGCATCAATTTTTAGAACATTTCTAATAAGCATTTCAGTACTTTCTATAAACGTCATGGATGGCATACCACTCTGTCACGTTTGCTAGGGGACTGGAGGAAGACAAATATGAAGATGAAACCAAATATGTAACTGCAGTCCCGATGGATTTATCCAAAGATTTTGACTGAAAGAAGATATTTTCTGTGTATAACTTGTATTTTATTGTGAGGACCCTGTATGACATCTATATCTAGCTAAATCGGAAAGATTGTGACTGTCTTTCTTATGATATTCTTACTTTTGTGACTCTATGGTCTTCAAAAAAGTAATTGAAACGAATGGGACGCAATAAGCTTTGTAAATTTCCAAATAATATTTTTTTCCCCTTGAACACAAAGCAATATGTAATAACGGAAGTTACAGTATTGCGAATTACGTCACAAATAATCATAGAAGTACAGACAAAAGTCTTAATAATTAAAGTTCTGAATATTTAGTGGAAATCCATATTAAATCCGATGCATAAGTTATAGCTGGGCCTTTGATGGCATGTGCAATGCTGATGTACCTACAATATTTTGTTGGATTACTATTACAATGCAAGAATAAAATACTTATTTGAAATGTCTCTATTTCCAAGAATGTTATTTTATAGATTCCTTTGTATTTCCAGGGAAGAAACACTTAAATAAATTGATAAAATAGATTCCAGCGTAAATGAATATCTAGACTGGGCAATAATACGACGAATTCCGCTTCAACACGAATTAATAAGCTTTCAGATAACAAGACGATTAGGGAACTGGTCATTCCGTACCCAAGTCGTTTCGTATCCAAGAGTTGATTCGTACCCAAGCCAATGGTCGTATCTTACCCAAGGTACTGGTCATTCCGTACCCAAGTCGTTTCGTACCCAAAAGAGTTTATTCGTACCCAAAGCAATGGTCGTTTCGTACCCAAGGTACTGGTCATTTCGTACCCAATACTATAGTTTTCAAATGTTAAAATCGGCCATTAAGCAAAAAAGAATCAATTAGAAAATTCATTCAATAGTTCTCATGGAGGAATACATTATTATTAATTGTCCCTGCTCTTACTCTCCTTTGTCGATTACAATTGACATATGCAGCAGTCCACTCTTTTTTTTTTTTGCCGTCAAGAAGAAAAAAAAATTAGAAATGCAGGGGAGAATATACTTGGTGTAGGAAGAGTACCAGAACGGCGTTATCTCCCCCAAAATTACTGAAATGTTGCAGCAGCAAAAACGGTCCAAAAACTGATTCACAAGGCATATTAACTGTATTATTATACAATGATTTTTAAATCTGAAAAAAAGAATGCATACTGTAATTATGTTTTCTACATGTATCTAATAAAACTCAGGCATGTACAATTTGGAATAATGTTAGTCATTTGTTATTTAAGAAACCTGTTTGAGCTAACCCTTCTGCAATCTGAGAAGTCTTCTTCATTCACTGGATTGTAATTTTTACTGATCTCTCTCTCTCTCTCTCTCTCTCTCTCTCTCTCTCTCTCTATATATATATATATATATATATATATATATATATATATATATATATATAAAGTAAATTTTGAAGTACATTTTGGATATATATATATATATATATATATATATATATATATATATATATATATATATATATATATATATATATATATCCAAAATCAGTTGTTGGGTTGTTGCTGTTGCTGTATATTAGAAAACGTAATACGACAATGCGCATAAGATTATTAATTCTCTTTATTATTTAATTATAAATATTTTAATGCAAAATTTCTTGCACATTAGGCGGATTATTTTTTATGGTAATTAAGTGCAATATATATATATATATATATATATATATATATATATATATATATATATATATATATATATATGTATGTATGTATGTATGTATGTATGTATGTGTGTGTCTATCTCGCGCAGATAGATAGATAGATAGATAGATAGATAGATATACCTATGCTTTTTGGAATTTCAATAACTTTGTAAACTCCAATTTTCCATACGGAAAAAGAAGCCAAATTAAATACGTTTCTAAATATCACTGAGTAAAAGCGAATTATACTTAATTTCTATTTCCTAAAGAAGAATGTCGTTTGTAACTATGCAAGTTACCTCTCCAAAGAGCTGCAAGAAAGCACAATTTATTACGTTTTGTATATGTGATGTAATATTTGGTAGACTTTAAAACGATTAATAAATCGAGGCAGATTCAAAGTTTCTATCTACGTAAAATCAATCAATAAATCAAGCAATACGCTTGTTCTAATGGGACATTCAAACAGATATTTACTTTGAACTTCGTCTTTTATTGCTGTAGTTCTACCGTATCCTCCACTTTGAAAAACCAGCGGTAAATTGAATATTTTGTCAATTCCCTATGCAATTTGTTTTATTTAGGAATATGCCACATTTTGGTATTTTGTTCATATGTCGGAAAGAGTACTTCCAACCTCATGGTGGTTTTTAATTCGTCTTCCTCATATCGAATCTTTGATAAAATAATACAACTAAAAATCACTTGGATATAAATCAGTACTATATGAAGGAAGTGGCAAAGTTAGGATGCTGTGCTTAATGAGAAAGTCTGCCAGGACGGCTTAATTATGCGTCGAAGCACTACTTTGCCATGTAGATGGATATCTCGTGTTCCGGCACTTGGACTGATGGTACTGCATTGTTCTATAACCTTTGTCAGCGCTTTGGAGGTATAGAAACATCCAGTGACACTGGAAGAGTCAGACCTTTTACATAGTTAACTAAAGCACATAGAACTAGACTGAGAGTCTAGCTAGGTTTAGCTATTTGAGGTCTGCGCTCGATGATTTTGATCCAAACCTTATTGTTTTTCTGAAGTCGGGTTCAGTACAATAAATCCTTATTTCGTCACCTGTGGCAATCTTATTCATTTTTTTTTTCGCAGATCAGAGTCAGCCTTCAAAGAGAGAAGTGTTTTTCTGCAGCGTACCGCCGAAACAATGGAACAAAGGAATCTCACCAGCGCACTACCGTTACAAAGGAACAAAGAAAGCCCACAAGGAAAAGAAAAGGACCCATAATTTAGCCAAGCAGGAAATAAGAAGAAAACCAGTGGACTAAAACAACATAGAAGAAAAGAAATGTACACCATTGTTACACGACCATGGGAAAGTGAAATGATTCGTACTTTCAGTAAGCCATTTACACCGCTGTTACAAGACTGTAGGAAAGTGAAAAGATTTATGCTTTCAATTGCCGACATACCGATACAACAACTACAGGTCCTTTTGGCACTACAGGACCTTTTTTGGTGGCCTTTAAATTACCGTAACCCTTTAGATCCGCCGTCAAAAATTTCCAAAACTGACATCATCCAAATTAAATTAAAACAGGCGCTTAGCCCAATCATTGGCAATATTTTAGAACCAATCACGTACACTCTGTACACAAAATTCAAACTATCTAGAATATCTAACTAAACAAAATTTAAACAACTCTACTATGTGACTCAATTACACAGGTGGCTCACACAATATTGGAATCAGGGTGTCCACTAGCCTAACTGGACAGAATTTGATCACAGCAGCAACGCATCCATTGCAATCACAGGGGCTTTCTCCAGGAACACCAATAAAGAGACATAATCGTGCTACGGCGCCTGAGGAGGGAAAGGAACTCCGAGACACAGAGAGTGCTATGACGATTGCCCTAACTGGTGTTTTGTCGCCCTTTCCTCGGCTGGTCGAGTTCTGTCTTTGAGGGATGCGGGTGAACCAAAAGGTCAACGGTCAAAAGCGAAAAACCCAGAACTAGGGCTAAAAGCCTAGCACAAAACGTTAAGTGTCTGCTTGGAAAAGCGGTGTCACCCAAGCGCTTTCCAAGGGGGTCATCGCCCAGATTAGGGCAAGGAGAGCACCCGGCAGGGACATCTGGTCTAGCCCGGGACTTAAACCAGTCGAGAAGCACAACGTGCACGTGCGACTATAATACCTGGGGTCCCTCTAATTTTAGTTGGGGCCTATCCAATATTTAAAATGAGGTGCCCATCGGGCTTGTCGAAAACACAAATCGTTTGCCTAAGGAAATGATTAAGAGTATTTTCAAGATGTTGACATACATGCCATAACACGGCACAATCTAAATCAAATCACAGTTGTCATAGGTGAAATTGAGATCTGATTTTAAGTAGTATAGGGAAATGAGAGTTTTGGCCCACCACCCCCTCCCACACCTCCTCTCCCACCCCCGCCAAACCATCATTTCCCTATAATACTACTATGTAGACAGATATTTTGTAACCAGACAAAACAACAGGTGTTGGAATGCGATAAGCTCTGTCAACAGAAGTGACGAATTTGTTAGAACAGCGTATGTGTGGAATGTGATTATTCTAAAGACGGCAAATAGGTTTTACCACAAATTTTTTATCAGATAACAGGATGAAAATTAAACTGTACATTAGAACGTTTCAGTTAACAAGGCGGAAATTAAACTAGCATTAGAATGAAAATGATATTATTTTAGTTATATTATATTTTAAGTTTATATAAAATGTTATGTTACTCATTGTTTTTGTGATATTTTTTTCATACTTGCTAACCCTCATTGGTAGAATATCTGTTAACATATTGTCAATAATACGAAATTCACGTAATAAATCATCCATATTATATTTAACTCCTCGTAGGTAAGACCGGATCTGATCAAGTAGTTTCTTGTAAGTTTTAATTGATGTTAAACAACCGTGCTTCTTTATCAAAAGTCTTGGTTCTACTTTTTTACACGCCGCTGTAAGTGAAACACCAATAGCGGATATGATTAACAAAAAAGGATTTAATGATACCCCACTTGAAATTATACCAGAACTGGTCATTAACAAGGGTAGATAAGATATTACTCGAAGGATCTTGTTGTAGTATTTGTAACATTTTTTCACGCACCAAAGTTTTTTATGATAATATTTATAGTATTGTATTAATGCGTCTACATCTTGTTTTGGAATATCTTTTGAAATATGATTGAAATCAACTATACTTCTTTTCATTATAATATTAGTTCACATAGTCCTATGTTTGGTTAATCCATAATAAGAGCTGGTTGTTCAGCTATAAATTCCAAACACCAGAGAAAAATTGCTAATTTTAAAGTTTTATCAACTGGTTCAAGTACAAATTCTTCTTCAGAATTTTTGTTTATTATTACAGATAATACTCCAGATGAGTCATCATTTGGATGACGAAATAGATATTTGGTAGATATTCTAAACTTTGCACTGCTAAGCACTGACAATCTATACACACCGGTAACTTCTGCAATATATTTGATGGAATTATTTTTTGGTGTCCACCCAGTATAACCAGTATCAACAGTATACACAATATTTTTAATCTGTTTGTGAGGAATTTTAACCATACTCGTTTTCTCAACAATATTAGGAATTCCACTAATAATATCATTGAGTTTTGTGTTAATATCATTGAGTTTTGTGTTAATATTAGCGAGTGTAATGTTAACAATTGATGGATTTCCAAAAAAATCATCTTTAAGCGTGTTTATGTTCCTACGAAAATTTAAAAACGTTTTTACGTGACCGGTAAATTCATTTTTGAGCGCTGTTATTTCATTACTGATTGGAACGTCCTGATCATCGACATATTTCTTAGTTACAGCGTCTCCATCTGTAGTTGGATATCCAAGATCTGTAATCTTGTTCTGGTTCATAACAATATTCCCATTAAATAAATCACCAGCTTTTTTAAAAAAATCATTTACTGACCTACCAGAATCTTGTATTTTACCTTGATTGTTAAAAGTCATGATATTATCAGCAACCGCATTAGGAATTCGTACAAGTACATCTGGCAGTTTTACATCACTTGTTTTTAAACGTCCTTCTTTGTCCTGGAAAATGACGACTTCATCTGGTTCTACACTGGTAAGATTTAGTAAATTATTGATTTCATTTTTGAGCTGATCAAGAGTTGCATATTTGGATAAGTCACCTTGGTAACCTTTTGTGGATAAATCTCCTGATAGTGTTCCAAATTTTATATAGTAACTCATTATTTACTGTCTTAGATAAAATTATCAACACTAGTTTAATATTATACAAAATGGCAAAATCGTCGATATTAAACTTTGATACAGAGAAGCTGGTGAAACACAAACATAACAAAGAACTTCCTGATTGTCATTATCTTATTGTTGGGCGAACTGGATCAGGAAAAACAAATTTGCTTATGAACTTGCTTTTTGGTGATAATTTTAACTACGATAGAGTCTATATTTACACAATCAATCCACAGCAAGATAAGTATGAGCTATTAAGCGATTATAATGACAAACTTTGTGATGAACTTAAGGCTGGTGAAGAATTTTTTATAATTAGGCAGCCAGAAGATCTTATTCCAGTTAATCAACTTGATGCAGATGAACATAAGATAGTAGCTTTTGACGATATTCCGCTAAATAACATGGAGATGAACAAAATAAGATCGTATTTCTCACTGTCACGTAACAAACAATGTAATTCTGTTTATCTCGCTCAAGGATTTTATGTTGACAGATTTATTCGGCGAAATACGGGTTGTTTTATTTTATTTCCAGGACTGGATAATGTTGACGTTAGAAATATTGCAAGCGAACAATGCGGTGACGTGACAAAAGATAAGTTTATTGAACTTTACCGTCATGATACAAAATATAAATATAACTTTTTCTTAATTGATAAACTTACAAATGATCCAACTAAAATGTTTCGATTTGTATTGACACTTACTTACAGTAAGGGTTTCAATTTTATAAAATTTATAATAATAATAATGGACAAACGAGCAAGATACAGACAACACATAGAAGATCTAAAAAAACTTGCTCAATCTCAGACATCGCTTAAGCAAAAAGTACAACAAGCACGACGTGGGCAAGTAACCGCTACAGAAGCAACAGCTACAATTTTCAAGCCGGTTACTGAAGCACTATTAGGTAAACAACCTGAAACTAAACCACCGTCAGAAGAAGAACTTAAACAACTGCAGGAAAAAGGCTTGGTTGGAATTGTTAAAGAACAACAGGAAGCAGCTGCTGCAAAACTTGTTACTAGATCTGATGAAGAAAAAAGAAATACTAATTGAGGCATTTACAGCAAATATAGCTGATCCTGCGGCTAGACAAGCTGAAACAGATCGATTGATAAACAATCCGCTGAAACTTGAGCGAAGATTAGCAGAGTTAACAACGCAAGGAATAACAAATATTATAAAAATTTTATCAGGAGATATAAAAGATATCAAAGAGGAGCAACAAAGAGTTGGTGAGCTTACTGTAAAGAGTATGGACGTTGGAGATCAAAGATTTTATTTTACAAAAAGAGCAAATGATGAGATAAAAGGTATTGAATATGATGATTTTTTAAGGAATGAAAACATAAGGGGTATTGATGATATAAGCAAGTGGACTGATGTAGAATATCAAACATTACTCGATAGATTAGATGTAATATTTAAAGACGGAGCTGCTACTAAAGATGAATTAAACACGGTTACAGAGATTGATAATATGATTCCACTTTACGAAAGAATGAGAAACGGTGTTATTGCTCTCACGTTTAAAAAAACAGCAGAAGATAGTAGATTAAAACCATTTGGTAAAGGGTGGAGTTTTAAAAGGAATTTTTTTACTTTTGATAAAACTCGTGTAGAGAAAAGTAGAGAAGTAAGAACAGGAACTGATGTAAAGGTATTTACATCAACTACTGAAATGATAGGTAGATTAATGTTATTAATATCATCAAAGGAAGCTGGGAATGTTAGTGTTGAACTTGGTAATGAAATCATTGACATACTTGATCATCTAAGATCGAGTGAATTATTAACATCTGACGAATATGAAACTTTACACCGCGACTTAATCGCGGCGAATTAATTTTGTAAAATGATATAATATTAAAGGAATGCAAACAACATTATTACTAAACTCTAGTGAGTCTGCGATAGATAGCGCAAATTTTTCAGTAAATTATTCTCCATCTATCCAACTAGATCCTACAAAACAATATGAAATTGGATTAATTTCTTGTACTTGCTGGAATGCTATACCTAACGTGAAAAATGTTTTTAACGATGAAATGTATTTTACTATGATTACAACATATCCAATATCTACAACAAACAAAAATAAAAATTCCGCAATGAGCTTATAATATTACTGATCTAAACAAGACAATCGAAGAGCTCATCACAAAAGCTGACGGTGTGGCTGATAATTTTGAATTAGCAGCAAATTATAACACATTGCGATCTAGGATAACTTTGAAAAATATAGTAATCAGTCTTGAACCACGAGAAAGAAGTATTGCACAACTGTTAGGATTTACTGAAAAAACTTACAATGCACTTGATCAGCCTATTACATATGACAGTGAACTGCCAGTAAATATAACAGAAGTAAATGCATTATTAGTAAATTGCTCTATTGCTTCTGGCTCTTATACATCAAAAGGTAGCAAAGGTCAAACGATTTACAGTTTCTCACCTGAAGTTCCGCCAGGTTCTCTCATACAAATAACTCCACGAGATATTATCTATTATCCTTTAAATGTTGAAAATCAAATATCAAGTATAAAAATGCAGTTGACAGATCAATCAGGAAAACAGTTGGAATTGAATAATGAAGTTGTATCTTATTATTTACATCTACGCGAGTAAAAGTAAAAATTATGCAACATCAAATATAATGAAACAAAGAAAAAAAGTTTATCGAAGAAAAATAGTAGGAGGATTTTTTGGTAATATTTTTACTAAAGTTATTGAAAATATTCCGGGTATAGCACGTAAAGTTGCACCAATTGCTATTGACGCTGGTAAAGCTTTTGCAACTGGGGCTGCATCTGCCGCTGGGACTGCGGTGGGACAAAAAATAGCTAATAAAATAAAAAGTGATCCACCGACTGCATCTGAAATAAAACAAGCTATCTCAGAAATCGCTCCAACAAAAGAAACTCAGAGAGCTATGATAACAACAACAAAAAAATTATTATCACCAAAGGGTGAGCAGATCATACAAAAATTAATATCTAAAGTAACAGTGCCGCAATAAAATTTTATATAATCTAATAAAATAAAATGTCTGTTAAAAATTATCTCGAGTTAACAGAAACTTATGACATCGACAACGATGTGACAGAATTCGAGTTTGATGAGTATCTTGATGAAAATTCTAACGAACCAAATAAAGCTGGTATTAGAACCTTTAACACCAGAGACGAAGATGTATTTCTACTGCCACATAAGGCTATGTTAGAAGTTCGTGGTCAGATTATGACAGTAGCCAATCCACCTGCTGCAATTGCAGTTGGAGCAGAAGTAGCTCTTATAAATAACGGCTGGAGTTTATTCAAAAGTGCTAGATATCAACTAGCCAATCAAACTATAGAAGATATTTCAAGTCATCTACAAGTTGCAAGTACAATTTTAAATATTATTTCGTTTTCCGACGATTACTCAAGATCAACTGCAACTAACATGATGTGGTTTAAAGATACTGGTCGGGGTATAGCTGAATCAATGGAATTTTTGAAGAGATGTGCTATAGTACACGGGGCTAATGCTTATGAAAATGCTGTAATTGTGAGAAATGTTCTCATTGCTAATGCTGCTGCTCTAGATATTGTCGCACCTGCTGCAGATGCTAATGCAAACGCCACAAGAGTTTCTCTTATAACAGCTTTTAATAATCTTAATATAACACCACCAGCTGCAGATGCAAACGGTACTGTGATGTTAAATTTACTTACTAACACACTTGACGTGAGAAATCCACGTTATAACGAAGGCTTTGCTAGGCGAAGAAAACTTGTAGCAGGATCACGTCAAATTACAATGTTCCTTCCACTAAGCATGATTTTCGGCTTTTGTCGCGATTATGATAAAGTATTTCGCGGAGTTAAACATACTCTTATTTTAGATCGAGCAGACCAAAACGATTGCTTGTTTAGATCTGGAGGGGTTGATGTACAGTTTATTATAAACAAACTTGCTTTGTGGATGCCACGTATAACACCGTCGATCACTAAAATGTCAGAACTAAATAGTACGCTTGATAAACATGCAAACAGAATTTATTTTAAGCAGCATAAGATATATCAGACAGCTGTTCCAAATACTACTGACTACACATGGAGGTAAAATGACAGTTCAAGTTTAATCTGCAGTTGTTATATAAAATGACAAAATATATTGTAAAAGAAGTATATTTAACCGATGGCCATGTTAAAAAATTAGTAGCTGCTATTGCAAAGCGAGAACAGGTATCATTAAAAATCAATCCTAATATTTCTGATGGTGTTTTAACAAAATTAATGCTAACAAAAAATCAAGTAAAAAAGTATGATCGTAAAAAAACTTTTGTTTTAAATATGAGTGCTGCACAAATGACAGCGATGGCAAACAACATTGTCGTTAAAGGTGGTTTTCTTGGTCCAGCATTATCAGTATTAACTAGTACAATAATACCTAAAATTTTACCAGTCTTAGGCACATTAGGACTAGCAGCAGCGTCTGGAGCAATATCTGGCGCAACGAAGAAAGCAGTCGAAGGTAATGGTATCATTCGTGGAAGTGGAATAAAAAAATTGTAAATTTTATGTAAATGATATATTATAATGCCACAAAAGAAAAAGAAATCGCCAACAACAAAAAAAAAAGAAAACAACAAAAACAAAATCGCCAACACCAAAATGAAAATGCATATGCAATCAACCAAAACAAGGAGGAATTATTCCGTTCGCTCCACTTTTGGCGGGACTAGCGGGAAGTCTGCTGCCAAATCGTTTAGGAATCGGACGTAGTCTAACATTACCGGGAACTCGACCACCCCGTTGAGTAATTTTGATATCATTGATAAGTTAAAAGCGGTTCCTGGATTTCACGGAGTTTATTCTAAAGATGAACTCGCAGCAATAAAATCACCATCAGCTGTAAGTTCGTGTGTTATTAATATAAAAGATTTTAATGACGGATCCGGCACGCATTGGGTAGCAGTTTATAATAATAATTATTTTGACTCGTTTGGACTTCCTCCAAGCGATGTAATAAAAAAGTATATGAAGAAAAAATTTAAAAAGATATATTATTCATCAAATCAACTCCAACCTGTTGGAACGTCTGCTTGCGGATATTATTGTATTATGTTTATCCAACAGATGAGCAGAAATCTTAATTTTTTAAAATTTATTTTACAGTTTGACAATCATCCTTCTCACGTTAATGATGAGATCGCAATAAATTTTATCTAAACATAAAAATATAATAATGTCAACATACTGTCTCAAGTGTAGAACTAAAACAGAAAATATTAATGAAACAACAGAAAAAACAAAAAACAACAGGATAATATTAAAACGTTTTTGTGCAGTCTGCGGAAAAAGAAAAAATATGTTTTTAAAGAAAGTGTCCCCAGCGACTTTATCCTCAGTGATGTCGCTAGGATCTGGTTATCCTGATATTATTTTAGTCGACGACTAAAAATATAGAATGATATGCAACTGTGATTCTGACAGAGATTTGTGTCTTGAGCAAAATAAAATTGTCGCATACTGTCAATGTTGTAACAACAGAGAAATAATAGGGTCAGGTATAGATATACATAAAATTATTGGAAAATTACCAAAACCAAAAGGCGGTTGGACATTGCCAGGTCATCGGTATACAGGACCTTACAATCCGCTAGATCAACAGCTAGATGAAAACGACAATCCATTGCCAGGTCAAGAGCCTTATAATCAAGTGGATGCAATAGCGATGCGTCATGATATCTGTTATCGTGATCATGAAAACTCGAAAGCAGATTGTGATAAAGTAATGTTAGACGAATTACGTGATATGGAGCCAACAAATCTACGAGAACGTTTTGATAGAAGATTTGTTCAGGGAATGATAGAAGCAAAATATAAACTCGGACTCGGTAAAAAAAGTATACGATGATCTTGCAGTCGAGCTGCACAGACCTAAAAAAAAAAAGTTCCCACGACGTAAAGTTGTCGCTAATGGTGTAGATGATATCTGGGCAATAGATTTGGTGGATGTATCCAATCTAGCTCAGTTTAACGTTGGCGCTGATGGTGCTCCAAAAAGTTATTTGTTTAATGTTATAGATGTTTTTAGCAAATACGCTTTCAGTGTACCTGTTTCGGATAAGACAGGGACTTCAATGACTGATGCGCTAAAACAAATAATAACGAGTACAGAAAGAAAACCGAATAAAATCTGGACTGATCACGGATCCGAGTTCTTTAACAAAAAGTTTGAACAGTTTCTAGAACAAAATAATATAAAAAGGTATGTTACAGGAAACGAAGGTAAAAGCGTTGTTGATGAGAGATTTAATCGCACGCTAAACGAGAAATTACACAAACATATGACAGCTAAAATCACCAACAGGTACATCGATGACCTTTCTCAAATCGTAGGTGAATATAATAACACGAAACATCGAACCATCAAAATGACACCTAAAAAAGCTATTAAAAATCCAATGTTAGCAAATGTAAACATGTACCGCAGACATAAATTTAAAGTTGGTGATAAAGTTAGAATTTCTTTGGCAAAAAAGGTATTTGCAAAAGGATTTACTCCAAACTGGAGCGAAGAAGTATTTGTAGTTGATAAGGTACTTTTCACAATACCTGTAACGTACGTTTTAAATGATCTGGCAGGGGAACCAATCGTAGGTAGTTTTTATGAACAAGAACTACAGAAAACTGAGCAGGAGGTTTTTGTTATCGAGAAAGTAATTAAGAAAAAAGGAAATCAAAGTTTAGTCAAATGACGTGGGTATAGCGATAAATTTAACAGTTGGATCCCAACTAAGCAGATTATGATATAATGTTATAAATTTTCTCATACTTTTGTTTGACAGATTTACATTTTACTGGTTTACATAACGATATTAGATACTGCTTACGATCGTCAGAAATCGTCATTAGATTAAAAATCTTGACAAATATGAAATCGAGTTTGATATTTTTCTGTCGGCCTGGAATTCTGATGTTTAAGAAAGGTTTGATTAACTGCCAAAACAGTTGTTGTTCGGCAACGGTAAAATTAAATTTCATTATTTTTTTTTGCAATGTGATACTTGACATTATATCGTTTAGTTGTTGGTCTGCTGTAATTTGATCTGTCAGCAACAGTGACTATTTCACCATCATCATCAGTTTCACTGTTATATAAAATATCATCTTCATTATAACCAATAGATTTGTCTATGAAATCTTTGGAAAATGTGACCTCATCACTGACGACCTTATCGCTGGCGACTTTGTCGCTAGTATCTTGTTTGTAGAGTTCAGCGAGTCGTTTCATCAAGTCCATTATTATAATATATTTTTATCTAAGTTATTGTTATAAGATGACTGATGAGATAAAATATCACCAAAAAGTTAATATATTAAATTACAACGAACTAGCCGAAGCGGTAAGAAAATGTTTGTTGGGTTATAGTGTTGACGTTATTGTAATGCAAGGTGATTCTCATAAAATATTGCTAACAGAAGCAGAAAAAAATAAAATTAATGAAAGTACAGTAACAACGTTAAAATTTGATTATGATGATATCATAGCATTTTCTAATCATTGCTTGACTAAAACCGAGCTATCAAATATCATATCTAAAACCAATCCTAGCATCATATTCTCTTGAAAAAGCTGATTTTGTTGCTCCATCAGCTACAATTTTTACTGCTCTGGAATTTATCTTATAATGCTTTGCCGCAGCTGTAATCGATTTGAATTCGATCTCCTCATCCATTTCAAGGTTTTTTGAAATAACAGGTTTTGCTGGACATCTAAAATTAATACCACCACCTCGTCCTTTTCTCACATTTTCCTGTTGCGTCACTAGCTCCAGATTTCTCAATCGATTATCAGTTTTTACGTTATTAATATGATTAATAACCAGATCATTGGGTATAGATCCGTTGAACACCTCGTACACAAACCTATGACCAGTATAACAAACTTGATCTGTCGATGTTCCTCTAACAGTTACCCTGATATATCCCATATTGTTCATAGTACCAAGTACTTTTTTAGTTTTTATGTTTCTAATAATACCGCAATCGTTAGCCTCGTATAAATCAAAGACCTGATGCGGCTGAAACTCATCTTGTAAGGATAAGTTTTCAATGTTGTCATCAGTGACTTTATCGTTCACGTGATATACACGCTGTCCCTCTGGAATATCATTGCAAAACAACATGTAAATAAAATCTTTTCTAAACATTGCAATCCTGTCGGCATTATCTCCCTTTACACTAATCGTATAACCCGCTGACGTTAATTTGCCAACAGATATTCTAGTTTTGATGTTAATAACTGAACCTAATGTATTTCCAGCGTATAAGTTGTATTTTGGGTAAAAATGATAAATCTCTTGCTCACGTGCGCTTGTCAGATCTACTGTCATTATATTATAGGCGATTTTTTTTATCTTTAATTGATTTTTAGCGCATGCGCAGTGTGAGGTAAAGTTATACTTTGGGTGAATTTGATATGCTTCTTGCTCACATGTGTTTGTTAGATTTGCTGTCATTATATTATAGGAGATTTTTTTATCTTTAATTGATTTTTAGCGCATGCGCAGTGTGAGAAAATTATTAAATAGATATTACATTATAGTATAATAATGTTAAAATTGCGTGATATAGCTAAGAGAAGCCTTATGGGAGAACCTGATAAAATAGCGACTGCTTTTGCAGGTTTTGATAATAGTTATCAGTTTGATAATCAAATTGTTTTAGTAAATTTTAATGCAGCAAATCTTTACCACCTACTACAGACAACTGTAAAACGTGAGCTCGAAAAACACAAAAGTATCAGATTATTTGTGCAATATCATGTTATATTTTCAAAGCTAGTTATAACGGAAGAATTAACTAACAAGGAAATTGCAGAACCTTATATGAACGCAAAATCAAGACGTGTTTTGCTTGGGACTGATCTGTTATCACTATCTGATGAAATACACCAAGAAATCTGGAAAAAATAGAGGAATTCACTCAATTAGGTTCGGGTTGGAAGTTTGAAATGATCAAAGAAATATTGTTTCACACGATGAAATATAACGCATTACGAGGTAGTTAATAGATCGACCTGCCACCAAAAATAAAAAGTAAAAGATGTTGTAGAAACATCAAAAACGTAGATAACAAGTGTTTCCAATGGGCTGTTCTTTCCACACTATTTCCAGCAGAAAAACACGCTGATCGCGTTGAAAAATATATCAGTCACGTGTCTAGATTAAATTTTAAAGATATTAACTTTCCTGTGGAAGAAAATCAAATACCAAAATTTGAAAAGCAAAATAATGTTTCAATTAACGTTTTCGGACTAGATGAAAAAGAGGATGTATACCCGAGATATATTTCAGAAAAAGCTTCACAATCGACTATAAATTTACTGTTTTACAAAAATCATTACGTTTGGATTAAAAACTTTAACGGACTAGTTGGTAAACAGTACAATAAAAATAGGAATAAAAAGTTCTTTTGTTACCGCTGCTTGCATGGTTGTGCTAACAATGAAACATTACAAAAGCATTTGCAGTACTGTAATGATGTGCAAAAAATAACAATGCCATCTAAAAAAGATAGTGTGTTACAGTTTCTCCATCATAATCACAAACTAAAAATTCCTTTCGTTATATACGCTGATTTTGAGTGTTTACTTCAACCTGTACTTGGCGTAGAAAATAATCCTAATCAATCGAGTACAAGAAAAGTTCAAAATCATGTTCCGTGTGGAGTAGCGTATAAGGTAGTTTGTTGTACTGATTCTAGATTATCTAAACCAATTAAATTATATTGTGGTAAAAATCCAGCTATCTACCTTCTCAAGCAGTTGATTAATGAAGTTGATAATATTAATTATCGTTTGAAAAAAGTAACGCCAATGTTAAAATTAACACCTCAACAAGAATCCGATCACGAGCAAGCTGAAATTTGTCATATTTGTGAAAAAGCTTTTGATACTGACAACAAAAAAGTACATGACCATTGTCATTTGACTGGACAGTATCGTGGAGCGGCTCATAATCAGTGTAATTTAAAATTTCATGCTCCAGATTTTATTCCGGTTATTCTTCACAATTTTCGAGGATATGATAGCCATATTATAGTAGAAGCTTTTGGTGATCCTGATATAAAATCTCGTCTAAAACTCGATAACGTCATCAAATGCATCCCAAATAATTTTGAAAAGTACATGTCAGTTACCCTAGGTAAATTGCGTTTTATTGACAGCCTGCAGTTTATGGCAGCCTCGTTAGATGAGCTAGTAAAAGGTTGTAGTAAATTTGATAACCTAAGTGACTGTTTTGGAGATAAATTTAATCTACTAGATAAAAACGGAGTTTTTCCATACGAATACCTCGACGACTGGAGTAAATTTGATGAAACATCTTTACCTGGCAAATATAAATTTTACTCACAACTTAGAAATGAAAATATAACTGATGATGAGTACAGGTATGCACAAGATATCTGGAAAGAGTTTGATTGTGAGACTTTTGGTGATTATCATGATTTGTATTTGAAAACTGACTTGTTATTATTAGCAGATGTTTTTGAAAGTTTTCGAGAAGTGAGTTATAATAATTACGGACTAGATCCTTGCTGGTATTATTCTGCCCCTGGACTGTCATGGGATGCTCTGCTAAAGTTTAGTAAGGTAAGTTTGGAATTACTGGCTGATGTTGATATGTTCAATTTTATTGAAAAAGGTATCCGAGGCGGTATTAGCGTGATAACAAAAAAGTATGCTGAAGCAAACAACAAATATTTGAAACAGTATAACTCTGACCTTCCTTCGAAGTATATAGTTTATCTAGATTGTAATAACTTGTACGGGTATTCGATGGCAGAACCAATGCCTATTGGTGGATTTCATTGGATCACGGCTGATCGATTTCTATCGGAGACAGAAAAAAGGTACCCGAAGATGTTTCCTTTTTCGTTGAAGTTGATCTTGATTATCCAAATTCGCTACACAAATTACATAACGATTACCCTTTCTGTGCGGAATCGATGGTCATAGATTATAGTTTGTTATCAAAAGAACAACAAGCGTTAGCATCACCAAGGCAACATTCCATGGTCAAGAAACTAGTACCAAATTTACTTGATAAGAAAAATTACGTTTTGCATTACAAAGTTTTAAAACAAGCAGTCGATGCTGGTCTTGTGTTGAGAAAAGTTCATCGTGTACTAAAATTTAATCAGTCGCCGTGGATGAGAGGTTATATTAACTCAAACACTTCAAGAAGGGCTGCAGCGAAAACAGAGTTTGAAAAAAACTTCTTTAAACTGATGAACAATTCCGTTTTTGGTAAGACGATGGAGAATATTAGGAAACGTGTAAATATTGAAATAGTTAATGATGTCAATCGCAGAAACAAACTTGTGTCAGACGATGATTTTGTGAGCATGAAAATATTTAATGAAAATCTTGTTGCGATACAAAGAAGAAAAGTAAATCTAAAACTAAACAAGCCGATCTATGTTGGAGCTGCAGTGTTAGATTTATCAAAGTGGCTGATGTACGATTTTCATTACACTTTTGTTAAAAATCAGTGGCCGGCTAGTAGATTATTGTTTACTGATACTGATTCGCTCGTATATGAAATCGAATGTGAGGACATCTATCAGGACATGTACAATAATCGACATCTGTTTGATCTTTCCGATTATCCACGTGACAGTAAATTTCATGACGACACAAATAAAAAGGTTATTGGTAAGTTTAAAGATGAAATGAACTCAAGCGCTATCAAATACTTTATCGGATTACGTAGTAAAATGTATGCCGTATTATTGGACAATAAGAAAATAACGAAAAAAGCAAAAGGTCTGCCTCGTGATTTTGTTAAAAAGTTTATGAAATTTGATGACTACAGGTATGCGCTTGATGGCGGTGTTAGTTTTATGAGAGCTATGGCAATTCGAACTAATCATCATAAACTCGAAACAGATGTCATTATCAAACGTGGATTGTATTATTTTGATGACAAACGCTATTGTAAAAAAACGGGTAGATACATTTGCCCTTGGGTATTGTCATGATGATATATCTATACTCGACATTATCTTTTCCAACTGAAATTTTATCTAAACTTATAAAATAATGTTTGAAAATTTGACAATGACAAATAGCTACAATAGTAACATCAAATATCTAATGATGGACGGTAAACAATTGACAGTTGAATTTAATAATGAAACATCAGGTATATGTTTTAATGGAACACGTGACAAGTTAAAACTTTCGCTCATCAGGTCTGATAACAGCGTGTATTTCAATTATCTCGAACAATTGTATCAAAATTTGCTAGCGGAATTTAAAAACTTTCACAGCCCCATTAGCCAACAAAACTATACTAAACTCACAATTGATCTCGATCGGTCAAAGCTATATTTTATCAACAAAAAATATCCTCTGAACAAACCAGAAATGAAAGATTTGTTTGAGTCCCATCGCTGTGTGAGCGGTAAAGTAAAATTTAGTATCTATAGTCGTGATAGTGAAGTATTTTTAATATCAACAGTTGAAACATTAATCATTGGTAATGAGATATAAAATAATATCATTTTCATTCTAATGCTAGTTTAATTTCCGCCTTGTAAACTGAAACGTTCTAATGTACAGTTTAATTTTCATCCTGTTATCTGATAAAAAATTTGTGGTAAAACCTATTTGCCGTCTTTAGAATAATCATATTCCACACATACGCTATTCTAACAAATTCGTCACTTCTGTTGACAGAGCTTATCGCTTTCCACCACCTGTTGTTTTGTCTGGTTACAAAATACCTGTCTACATAGTAGTAGTATAGGGAAATGAGGGGTTTGGCGGGGGTGGGGGAGGAGGTGTGGGAGGGTGGTGGTGGGCCAAAACCCTCATTTTCCTATGAGGGGGTGGGGATAATTTAGGACTATAATTTATACTTGTTTGGAGGGTAAAAAAAGTGAGCTAAAATCCTCATTTAATTTATACTTGTTTGGAGGGTAAAAAAATAAAGCGGGCTAAAATCCTCATTTCCCTCTTTTGGAAAAAGGGGTGGGGGATAATTTAGGACTATAATTTATACTTGTTTGGAGGGTAAAAAAATAAAGTGGGCTGAAACTCTCATTTCCCTATACTACTTTTTAATGAAATGGAAGCTTTGCTAAAAATAAGATTATAAACCCCTGACACGGTCGTATTTCTAGAAAGTACAAATTTCAGTAATCTTAGCATTTTAAATAGTTTTAAAAAGAAAAACAACAAAAAGAACCTTTCTGTCTATGCTGGTTACATGTAGTATGCATAAAAGGCAATCTGTAGTGATTGGAACTGATATAAAACTTTCCCTTGGGAACTTTAAATAGCAGCGGTCAAAAGAAGAGATCAGGTATAAAATCAAAATTTCACATGTATAAAATCAAAATTTCACATTAACTGGCTGACAATATAAATTGGGTGGAGGCGACTGTTGACCCCAACCACCTTGCCCCAAAGTGAGAACGCTCAAGGGACGCGCCATTTCTCCCGATGATAACACCTTATGTTCCCCAGGACAAGCCCCTTTCTTTATATTCTGGTCATCTGTTCCTAAACTGTAAAATAGCTAAAGTTTTGACTTAAGTACACAAGCAATGAAGCCAGTGTGACTAATTAACAGTTAATCTTTATCTTTGTATTTATCTTGTGAAAAGGACTGCCGTTATGTATGTAAGCACCAGCAATTAAATGGCAAATAAACGACTCCCTATTTTGTTGTAACTTACGACGTATATAGGACCTCATTTTAACAACCCAAATCTGCAGTCACAAGTTACCTTTTATGTGGCAACTATTTTCCCCACATTGTATGTCCCACCTTATTTCCTTAGGTTCAGGTTTTAAGACATTTAACACTGTTTACTGAATGCAAATATTTATTCTGATTTAGATTTTTGGAAAAACATATACTGCGTGGTATTATTGTTTTGTTTCTTCTTTCAATTTAATCATGGTAATAAAACATTACGTATACGGTAGAGGATTGTCAGATAATAAAAGGCTGAGTTTCTTTTGCAATTTTGTCAAGAAAATTACACAGCATTTAAAGTGATCATTCGTGGGATTTAAGCTAATTGGTTATTTTTTTATTTTTTTTAAACTTGTTTTTCTATAGTACTGTTGTAGTTGTTTCAAAAGCGAAATTTACGTGAATGGATGTTTAATCTTAACATTTTATTTATAGAGGAAAAGGAAACGTCGTGTAATATAATTATTTCGTCCACTGCTGGATTTAGACATAGCGGGGTCCTAAGCCGTGGGAAGCTGTGTTGGCCCTATTTGGTATAAAATAAATCTGAGAGGCTCCTTCAGACTGTGAGGCTCTAATCGGTAGTTTGGTTAGATTATGCCTAAATCTGGTACTGATTTCATCACTACAATATTCACATGTGATTGAATATGGCATCGATGGATTGCATACGTTTTTATATATTTACGTATGCTTTGGTGTTGCTGTTTTTCTTCTGAGAAATGAAATTGACTTACATAATGTAATAATTGGGAGTCCTTTGCGAAAAATTGGGGGATATTACTAGATCGGGAGATATGTGTTGAAATACCCCCAAATTCGGGTGGTTTTTCTTTCGGCGTGAGAGTTGTCAGACATGAACTCTCCGGACTTGTGGAATTTCACTCATGGCTTGTGAGTGCATTAAAGTGACCAGCCCGGGGCATGAGCCTAAAAAATATTTCTTTGAGCACTTGACCAGTAATATACCAGTAATATACTTAAACTATTATACCAGACATGAATATATTATCAGATTTGTCAATAAGCTAACTGTAACCTGCATGTATAATGCAGTGTAATTGAATCATATGAATGAAGTTTCTTAATGTTTAAATTAATTACATATGATTTCTGCTTTGCAAATTTTATTATGGGGATTTTTTTTGTGTAAAACTAATGCTTACGTTACGACCGATGAAAACCGTTCTCTATGCTTTTTGCACCTACCCGGTAATGGATATTGTTTCACACAGAAGTCGGTACCTGTTCTAGTCTCTTCGCCCAGAATTCAGTATTATCTCTCATTGTTTCAGTGTTGGATGTACATTTTCAAAAAAAATATTAATCATTATTTGGTGTGTTAGGAGTAAGTAATGAATATGCCATTTACATATAATACGACTGAATCTCATCCTTCTTAAATGATTTTTTTTCATTGTAGTAAATTTTAATTTTTAGATTGGGCACCATCACTTGATACTTATCACACTTTTGCACAGCACACAATGTATAAGTATTTATGTTAAAATTACATTGTGTTTCTTTAAATTCTTAACACACAGTTCAACAGATATAGTTATAAGCAATTCTAGGAAACAGATTCAACATTTTAATGTGCAACCCAAATCTGGTCTCCTTGTGTCTGTATAGCTCTCCTTGTTTCTGTTTAATAACTGGCTAGTATTGCGATATGGGACCACGTGATCTGTCGTCTCATAAAAACTCGGAAAACTTGGCAATTTACGGAATCGTGGTATCTAGCGCGCAATATAATCACTACCCGCCTACGATATGTAATTTATAAACATTAGAGTCGAATTAAAATTTGTAGCGAATTACATACATAAAAGTGACCTTTAGGTTGGAAAGTCATAGTCTTTATTTTATCAGTTAATATTTATTTCATTAGTATTATTTTAGTGCAATATTTAAGAGATGTAATTTGTATCTGATAATCATGTTCCATAATTGGTTTTGAATCACTGTGTCTTAGCATATATAGTAGTGTACAATAAACACTCCTAAATTTTATGTCGCCATTTTGGTTCTTATTTTTGCTCATTATCCTTATTATTTGGTAATATAGAGCACATAAACTTGATTTGGGTCCTTATCGTTTTAACGGGTAAACATTCGTTTTCGCAACTTCTAAATCTAATCCGTCTCCAACCGTTTGCTGCTGGCAAATTTAGAACTGAAAACAACAAATATCCAACCTTCGAATATTGAATCGTTGAACACAGTAATTCCCATCGTGTACAAGCAACATCGACGAATCAGCGCATTTGAAGTCTGCCATACAACATGCCAGCGGTAATTCAATAAAAAGACTTTTTCGTTATCATATGGATAGAAATAATAAAACTTAGAGAAAGGGGTGACTACTTAATTAAATAAGGAATAGAACAACTAAAATTGTCACATTTTTCTAAAGATATGGGAATTAAGATTTTTGCATAATTGATAGACATTTTAATGTCAACGTGTTTTAAGAATAAATTAAGCACTATGTCACCTGTAACAACATTAGTCTTTCTGATTCTGAAATGTACGTTCATATATTAAAATATAGATCTTTTTAAAATTTATTTTGAAAGTCAAAACAAATTAAAATTTAAAACGACAAGCTGGGATGTGATTAGTTTTTGGCGAAGAAGCTGAACTTGATTTATTGAATGTCAACCTTATTTATAATGTAGTTGAACGATGAATAAATCTGACACCATGATCATGCGCATACAGGACGATGCGCATCGAGTTAAACAAATTATAGGAAAAATGATATCATTCCTAACTGGAATCAGAACATGCAACTTTAAGCAGTAATCAATCAATAATCAAAGTATGGAATTTATAAGCAAATTTGATTGATGTGAGGATTAATTTAAGAATTTAGACATAAATTTGACCAGTGTATTATCTATCACCAAGAGTATCAAAATACAGGATTTACTCAACTATTAATAGGGTATAATTATCCCACTACAATCATTGTTGGTCATGCTCAGGTGAGAATTACAACACCCACCGGCGACTATGCATTATTGGATCCCATACAGATGATTGTGTGTGTGTGTGTGTGTGTGTTTGTACGTAAGAACAAGGTTTTGCATACCAAAACTTGTCCTCAGCATGCACCACTCACCCTCTCTCATTTCCTTCTTTTACTGATTTTATTTTCTTTACAGATTCGACGTTTCTACAACAAGAGAAAACCACAGAGAGAGAGAGAGAGAGAGAGAGAGAGAGAGAGAGAGAGAGAGAGAGAGAGAGAGAGAGAGAGAGAGAGTTCAACTAAGAAGCAGCTGAAATTGCAAGCACATAATGTAGCACAAGCACTGCTTGATTTGGCTTGTAGCCCAGGGATACCTGTTGCAAACGTGAACTCTCCAAGACAACTGAATACCTTCCCACTTATAAGACAAACGTTCATGATAACGATAAAACATGTGACAGCCATTGTGAGTGATACGCCACACACACAAGATGTTGGATGACAATGATAACCAAGGATACGAATTATGTAAGTTTAAGATCAGAGTAAAGGTTGTTACAAAATGAGAACAAGCCGCTGACAGAGGAGCTTTATTAGCTACAATAAACTGTATCAAATAGAGAAATAGAAATAACGAAGAAAATGCAGAAGCATATTTGTCATACCTATCAGGAGTTGAAGAAATGTAAATTTTATACAAGTTTGTGGTGACATTGTGAAGCTGAATGAGCTCTACTGTCGAACATTTGAAAAATTGGCACTGCTAAAAGCTGCAAATTGACAGTCATTTTTGCTGTAAATTGCGTCTGTCACCCAAAAATGCCTTACTAATGACATTGACGTGTCTTTAACTTGGGACTGTTAATGAGGATATATATTTGGTGTTAGCAAGGATCCTGTGGCAAATATTATAATAGTATGGCAAGGATCCTGTGACAAATATTATAACAGTATGATTCCAGGTTTTGTACACCCAGTTTTTCCTTTGAAGGATTTCATGTTTGCAAAGATATGCCGTGTGTAGAAAACAATGCCGATATCATTTAAAAGTTACATGAATGCAAGATGTGCATAATATTTTGTTCAGCGATCAAGCAGTTTTCAAAGACAAAGAAATCTCTATTACAGCTATAAAACCCATTCAAGTTGCTATGTACTCATAGTTGTTGCCCCCAATAGTGCAATAATGTATGCAAGCAATGTTTTTAAAGGGCCCATTTCTGACAAGGAAATTGTACTTAAATCTGGATCCTTAGATTATTTTAAACCCTGGAAATGTTGTGATGGCAGATAGGGGCCTTAATATCAAGAACATTTTAATGAGATTCAAGTTGAACTTATCATTCCTCCTTTACAAGAGACAGATTTTCGCTGCACAAGACAAGGCATAAACCAAAGATGTGTCTAAACGACGAATTCATGTGGAACGTGCAATCGAAAGAGTGAAAAGCTTTCATTTATTACACAAGACCATGCCACTGAATCTAAAACCAATAATAACTCAGATTGTTTATGTAGTTTGTTGTCTTGTAAATTTCCAGGAAACTCTTGTTCAATGATTATCTGCCAATGACCTTCTAGTAATTAATAAGCTGCCATGAATGAGAATTTAAAAATCATTGTTGAAGTTAATTTTTCTATAAGTTAATTTTATTGTCATATAAATCACAATAGGAAATACGTTGTCTGGTTCTAAAGTACACTTTTCAATTATAACTAGCATAAAACCTATTCAAACATGCAGTTTTTATGAAAATACACATAATGATATCAGTCTTAATCACATTTGAATCTGTTACAGACACGCAACACGTCAATGTCAATATCATATTTTACCTCATTAAACCTTTTCCACAAATATATACTTATTTTGAATTCGGTTAATCGTCTTGTACAATATTAAATTGATTGATCCATTATCTATCTCTTTCTGCCAGAATTCTTCCTAATGAAATTAATTATATGCAGTACTGATTATTTATCATAAACTCTTTGGAAACGCGCTCTCTTGGAATTCTCATTTCAAAGAATTCTGGACATAACCATTAGTGATGGAATGAAATTAGCTTTACGGAAAGTGATCCCCAAAACATTGGTCAAATTGTACTCTTATGTTTTCAAAATGTACGTCAGACCATACCACAAGGCAATCCATATAAGTCTTATTATACCAAGTTGTGTTAGAATTTGAAAATAATATGTGCGATTTCTTTCTTAATTCGATATGACCTTGGATCTTTGGATCTATGCAGAGAGAAGTCACTTTGTTACTTCTAGGTTAATTGTTAATCAAATTTCCTAATATCTTTTCCCTGAATAATCTGTGAACATTTTATTTCAAGCAGTACATACTTATTTTCTTTTCGATAATCTAAACATAATCAATCAGGACTACAAGCTAGTTCTGGGTACTTTGAATTGACCAATAATCCTGTTTTCAGTGTAGAAAATCCTCAGTTTCCATTCTAGATTTAGTTAAATAATCTGTGAATGCATTTTGTTCTTTCTCCATTCCAAATAGCATTGCACAAGATGTTAAAGCCTTCTCCTCCCACAAAATATTATTTAAAATGGAACTAGCAGACTGTGGGTTGCTTGCTTTAGACACTATCTTATTTTCACTGCTCCTTTATAATTTCCTGTTGGGAAAGGCCGCTACGTAACCAAATGTTTTAGAGAAGAGCACTCCTTTTTCATACATAAGTTCTTTTGATTCTGCATTTAGTCCATAATCTGCATATTGCCTATAAAGGATGGATTACCACATTTTCTGATGGTGACTTAGGGTTGCTTTCAATAACATTTAACAGATCTGTGCCAGCTTTCAGAGTTCTTTGACTGTATGCTGGTGTTGGATCATACCATATGACATCACTGACTTCATTTCTTGATATTGTTTTAATTCACATCTACACACTTTTATTCCTTATATATTTTACTTCCCTTCTTCCATTTACAGTATGTTGATGTGTTTGAATTGGCATTAGTTTCATTATATTAGTCCAGCATTTCAAAAAGATGTGACAAGCATGGCTACACATGCCCATTGAAGATGCAATACTTAAATGCCTCGGTCTTTACAGATTTATACCATTAAGCTGCTATAACAGTATCTAAACTAAAGTGTGCATTTAGTGTAACACAGTCAAAGAGTTAACAGACTTTTTTTAACAAGGCTGTCTTCACAGTTTTACAGTTTTTTTTATAATACCATCCATTACAGTGATGCAAAAGTATAAGGGGATAATTGGATAATGCAATACATATTTCTTGGCTACAAATTTATCAAACTATCAAATTATAGATTGGAGTTAAGCTTATGTGTTTGGAACCTTGGCATAAGAAAAGATTTGTGGTTTTTTACCCTATCAATCATTCGTTAAAATATGACATGAAAATAAATGACACTCACATGCAATATATTAACAGAGCAAACAGGAAAATAATTCTACAATGACATTTTATGAAGACTAAAAGGAATGTTAGTCATACAAAACTACTGAGCATGTTTCTTAACTAAGTAATGCTTTGTTGCAATAGCGGATTTCAACATTTATAACAATTGAATATTGTTTATAGAAATGAGACAAAGATGAAAGTTGACAATTAGTTTATGTACATATGATAAGGAAATTAAAATTACAATGAAATGGAACTGAAATAATGAATGAAAAATTATTGACAAATGATTTAACGAATTCATTTCAACGATGACAAAACTGGAGGAAAGTGTCGAATAGAGCTGCAAACATTTGCTACAAGATCTCAAAATATATTTCCTGTATGGATTCATGACAACAACGAGTTGTATCAGCGCTTCTGTTTTAGAACCTATAAAACAGAAATCTTGTCCAAACTCAAGGAGGTAAGTTATATTGCTACTAAATTCACAAGCAAATTTATCTTCGTGCCAGACATAAATATAAATATAATGTAAAATGTATTATACACTAGTTATATATCGATCAACAACAATGCAATATGCGTTGGATATAAACTATCAACCAGATAGACTGAACATAACCAACGTTTTTAACAATAGTGTTATGGCATAAAAATGTAGTTTGCCTTCATGTTTGTTTTTCTCTTCTGCAAATACTATGGACTGTTGTAGTAGTTGTAAATTCTGTAAGCTGGAATAATCATACATGCATATCAGTTCCAAGAGGAGAATTTAAAGAATTTTTTTTTCTTTCAATTCTCCGTACAATTTCTACACAATTTTACGAGAAACAAGTGATCTCTAATCGCACTCTTTACAAATGTATGAAAAGTTTATATTGTGAATGAGTGAATCATTTCTGTCCGTAGAACGCAAGCAGAAATTACGATCGATTGTGCTGCGATTTCTATATGAATTTGCACAAATGCTCTTCCACCGCAAATCTGCAAAATCATAACCAGTTCTAGTTTGAACATAAAACTAGCATGTCTGGTATGCCCTGTGGTGGACCTTCCATGACAACTTTTCCTTCTTTCTTTATTTATTTGTCTAAAATAAGTCACAAATTGAAAATCCTTGCTGCTAACTGAGTGTGCATCTTTTAATGGTTATGAATAAGGGTGATAAAATTTGAATATATGCTTCAGCGTAAACGTGTCCACGGTCACATTTTGTGCAATGCCTTTCAAATATCAAAAGAAGAGCAGAATTTGTTAAACGCGTACAGTTTTCTCATGTGCCATTTATTGTTCTCAAATTCTAAGCTAGTATTCGTCACCAGCATGCATTTGTAAAGCCATAATTTCGCAAGAAGATGAGGTGTATATTAGAATCGTAACTTGCTTTGTATGCATTACAGTGTTTACACAATGTAATTCTAATGGCTGTTATACATAACCATTTCCTATTGTATAATCTAGAACGGCACAGTTTATCAGAGGTGCTGAAGGATTTCTTACAGTGGAACAGCTGAATCAAGTCTGCATAGATGTTTGTTTTTTCTCTCTCTCTCTCTCTTCTTAAAGGTATCATACATGAATATCATGTCTTCAGAAGAAGATATACAGAGTTTTATTGACATTCTCAGACTCAATTTGAAGCCATATAGCTTTTAAAGAGCAATGTCATGGTAGCACTTTCCTTGCGTAGATTGATTAAAGCACATTCTTGATCATACATCAACCATAGAACGCAATTTGATACATCTCGCTTTACGCGTATTGACGTTAAAAACAGTCGATTCACAATGTTGACCGCTGCTATTAGGCACAGTTTGTAAGAGGTAAATAAGTGTTGTTGTCGATGCTGCAGTTGTTTATTTAGCGCCATTTTCTGCAAGAGAAAAACTATCCTATCGAAGTACATGCATTGCATCTTCAACGGGCAGGTGGAGGACGAACCCCCCAAAATCAGGGGAAGACCAAACAACACACGGATTGCTATTGACAAGCATATTCACATGCACACAATGCTGAGCAGGAGATTCTAACTGACGCGGACAGAGGAGAAATGCAAGTGAAGTTTAAAGGCGATGGCAGCAGACTACAAGGCCACCATGAGGCCCAATAAGGAGTAAATAAATAAGTTAAATTCCGGTGTTGCATGCGCTCTGTGGACATGACTCAGTTACATAGTGCTGTTTTTATTGACAATCACTGGCAAAAAAAATCATATATATATATATATATATATATATATATATATATATATATATATATATATATATATATATATATATATATATATATATATATATATATATATATATATATATATATATATATATATATATCCTATAACCGGAATAAAACTAACACAAAATTTGACCAAACAACCAAAGAACGTTATTCAGTCTTTTCAGCAAAAATATACACCTTATAAAGAAAAAGTATGCAGAAAGGTAAAACAGTATAATTCACTGAACACCATCGTCACAATTACACCACATTAACGTGAAACTTTCAAATAAAAGTACCTGCGCTTCGCTACAAAGAGTCATTTTACAAATGTAATAATGCATTCAATATGTCATCTTGCGCTGCTTATTTTCCAGCTAGACTGTTACACAAACAACTAAGCAAAATTAAGATAAACCACTAACTTGGAACTGCATGAAGCGGGAAGGCAAGTTTTAAGTTTGCAACATGTTGTTGTATCTTATTATGTTATGCGAATGTTATTATGTTTCTTTCCATTTTAACACTTTTACCATTTACATTTATCTTTGATTATTTATTGTTTAGTGCCTCATGTTTATTTGGATGGCTTGTACTTAATGTTTTGGACAATTCTTTACATCTACATTTGAGGAACCTTACTTTTGTAATCGGTACAATATTACAAGATTTGTGATGGCTTCCTGTTGAATCCCACTACTATGAGAAACACTAGGCTGTTGAGCGAACTGGTTGTGCTTTGTGTGGAATTTTGTATTATTCAATGAAAAAAGAAAGTATATTTGAAGCCTAGAATTTGTATTTTAAAAAAGTAGTCCTTTTGCTTTATTTGATTTTATTGTTTTGAAGTTTGCTTTGATGTGGTAGAACTCTTACGGAGTCAAATATGAGAAATAGAAAATTGAAATTTGTCACCTTGAAGACTATGCAGAAGACAGGAGTTGACGTTAGAACGCGATACTTTTGCGAAATGGGCCAAACCTAAGAAAAGCGAGGGCAACTCCGGTTATACATGTAAAGAATGACATATTGTGTCCATCGACTGGGCGCTTGACTTTCATGCATGATATAGTGACATCAATGTGTTTGATTTATTTTACAAAGTATCATATATATATATATATATATATATATATATATATATATATATATATATATATATATATATATATATATATATATATACACATATATATTCCATACATTACTCGTTTCTATATTTTGTATCTTCCACAGGTCAGTTATGAATCCACGCAATCCAGTTTGGTTGTTGTGCTTTATATATCCAGTGTGTATCTCATGCACGGTGTTAAGTGGAAAGGAAGGCTCCGCGAACTATGCCCATCGACCTTCAGAAGAAGAGACAGATTGCAATATAACTATTAGTCACAAATCTGTAGCATATCTAACGGTCTTATTTCACGAATTGGATCCCGACGTGGCCCACTTCACGCTGTTGTTTCCCAACCATTCAGTAGTAAATTCTAATGCGGCTGCTATAGAACCTTTGCGATGGATATGGACGTTTAGTGGAGAAGACAGGAAAGTGCCTTTCTTAGGGTGGAATCTTGATTATGCAGTCCTCTCATTCGGACTGCTAAACGCAAAAGCTCTTCCGGATAGTTGGGTTGGATTGGATGTTGAACCGTCGAACTGCTCTATCACAATTGGTAAGAAAAAAACTAACCTGGAAATAGCTTATGCTTTTAGCAACATGACAAATACTTATTTTCATTCTGTGGACTTTAAATACAAAGACCGTTATGTAGACAACAGGAATCACAGTTGGTGCTTTGCCTCTGAAATTCCAGGGGTCAAAGACACCTTCCTATACAGACTTGGAATTCACTTTGGATACCCTGTAGATTTTGTACGATATAACTGTTGCATCTCTCACTATGACTTTATCAATGAAGAAATGCGCGTAATTTGCTTAGATCAACAGATCAGTATGATAAAGGACACTACATCTGGGCCATTCCTTTTGGGATTTGTCATTTTCTGTTTTTTTCCTATTCTTTTATTTGACTTCATTTCCAACATGAATGGGAAAAAGTCTGAAGTGAATGACGGATTTAGGCAACTTCGTCATGGCTACATGTCATTGGATGAAACGACGATTAATGAGAATGTTAATTTTGATGACAATTTGACCTCTGATTTTGTGTATCTTGAGAAGCACAGCCCAATAACTTTAAGTTCTATTATATGTGAATTTTGTTTTCAAGAAAAGCGACACCCTGAACTTGCTTCACGACTCAAAAGAACCTTCTTTATCATTCTCTGTCCAATTTTAGTATACATCAAATTGATTGTCTATGGTTGCACACTGAGAGAAACAACTCTCGAGCTGATTAACCATGGAACGCCAATGAATTTTGTGACCATGCTAGGTGGGTTTGAAAGAAGCCGTGAATTATTTGCGCCTTTACTTGGTGGACCTTATGTTTTGATCAGCCTCTTCTACGTACTGGGTTTTGTTCTCGTCGTACTGCCCGGAAATCTTGAAAACGTGCTTGAAGATGGATCTTTAGATACCGTATGGGCAGATAAATATTCACTTACCTTAGGGTATAATTCTATGAAATATTTTTCCCACATGCAAACAGAAGACGAATGTGGTTACAGTAGATTAAAATCATTAATGGTTGCCCGATTGTTCTGTACCCTGAACCCTACGTTCTGGAAGCACATGTGCCACATGTCCTTTGCCAGATGCAGAGAATGTCTGACCTACTTAAGAAATAGACTTCCAATGATTCTTTATTACTTTCTTTGTCTTATCCTTGTACCAATCCTTGTTCTGTCCTTCGTCGCAGAACTGTTACTTTCCTTTCTCTATTATGGTGTTCCTTTGCCATGGTTTATTTTTACAGCTTTCACGGGGGTTGCAAAACTTTGGATTAAGAGGTTAGAAGAAGATTTGATCCTACCGGCCAAAGCTTTGTTTCTTGTTGCGCAATTCCTATTGGCGGTTTTCTTCTCATTCCTATTCTTCTTTACTTTTTGTATAGCATGACCTTGATATTCTGTACTGGCTTTACCTTTGTGGCAAAAATAATTGCTTTCCTTTTTATTGCAGTTCTCGTCTATCCGACCACAGCTTTCGGATATTTATTCTTTGGTACCACCTTGTTTTATTATCTCATGAAGCAGCTACGAGGAATAGGTGATGCCTATTTTGATCTTTTATCGGATATTGTAGAGTTGGTAATTATTCTAGAAGCTGAGCAAAATCAGTTGAGAGTTGTGGATGACACACTTGTCGTACCCAGCAGACAAAGTGTAACAATACAGAAGATTCAAGTTAATGAGTGTTTGATTAAATTATCTGAAAAGCAACTGAAAGAAATTAGAATTTCTGCCTCACAAGTCAATGATGGTTTGATTCGTTATAAGGACAAAGTACCTGGTATACCGCGAGGGCTTTTCCTCTATGTAGTGCAGAAGCATAGACCAATTTTCATTGCTGTATTTAAAGCTTTTTTGCGCATAGGCCTTATTATGATGCTAATGCTAGAGGTACTTAGAATTTCATCAGATACATCAAATGAGTCATCCCAGATCACAGAGGTTATGCATGTGATTTTTATTGTTTTAATCGGATCCCTACCTCGAGCACTGGAAATCACATTCACTGGTTCAAATAAGGCTGTCTTAAAAGAGATTTTTCTGAAACAATTAGAATCAACAATTGTGCAATATAAAAACAAATATTTGGTCGAAACACAGTATCCATAAGACCTAGATTAGATTAGATTAGATTAGGTGATCATTCGAGTGCAATAAAACAGATCTTTTTCTGTAAACAGAATATTGTATAAAATGTATTATATTCAATATGTCTATAACTTCCAATATCTGCAAGCACTTTATCTTTCATCTTGAAAAATGGTATTTATCTTTTTGTGCTGATTTGTTATAAATATGTGATCATATAGCACATACTTTGGTTTAGAAAAAAACGGATAAAGAATGTAAACATGGGCTGAGTATAGTCATTTTGTCAGATTACTTGCACCTTTTACTGTTTTCTGTTAAATTGAAATTATGGACGGCGTAGATAATTGTAAGCAAGAAAGTTCATATTTCTTTTAAACTTTCTCTCCTTTTTATCTGATTTGATTTACACTATTTATATACCATAAAAGTGTTTAATTGAAACCTCAAGGGGACGTGTTTGACTCAGAGTGCACGAAATAGTTTGTACAATGCATCCGATTTGCAGACAAATACATTGAAATGCATTTGTGCCATGGACTAAAGCTGATTTTGCAATCTTGACTTAGTGTTCATCATCACGCTTGTAGACATTCCCATTATTTAGAGAGGATTTAAGTGCACAAAATGGTTGATTATTTCTGAAAGTAGTGAATCAACACCGGTAAAGTCAAATATAGCCAGTTTTAATACCTCTGTGTCATAGACCGAATGTAAATGTTCAATTGTATGTTTATATAAGAGATATACAGTAATTGAATGAACAGTCCAGGTGATGGAAAGAAAAGAATACATTGTTCACAGAGCAACTATCTATTAATATAAGGTGCCCAGCTAACAGGAAACGTCACATTTTTTGACCACTGTAGGAATATAGTCTTATAGTTCTTACGTGCTTTCCAATCACAAACTTATTTTAACCAAAGTAATGGGGAATAAAACAAAACTAGATTTTATTACACTCAGGTTGAAAAGTTTACAACATATGAGGTATATAAAAACAGACATAAATATAGATTGTGTTATGACCACATAATGTTAATGCTCAGGCTTGTGAGATACTTGTTAAACTTATTATTTTTAGAATAAATAGTTAGCGGATAAAATGGTTTGGATAACAAATAAATGACCTTGCCATTTTAATGATACAACGCTAATAACAGTGACAACCAGTGGCAAACAGATTTACCCAAGCGTAAGTCAGAACATTCACTAAATGTTGCAACCAAGTGCTGTTCGTTTGTTTAATAACTGACTGAAAACTGCTTCCATGATCTATTAGTACAGATTGCATAAACTCGGACAGTGCAGGTTAGACTGGACTGTTTCATGACTGTGTACAAAAAATTTCGTTTTATTTAATATATCTTTTGATCGCATTTTTCAACTCGTTGGTTGTAACTTGTTAATTGGTATACGATGTTAGCTAATATGACCCTTATTGTTGCCAATGGCATAAGTGAAGAATGCTTCATACGCCATCTGCAGACGCCATCACGCTATAATATTAAAGGGACTGCTATCGTGCTTAAACTGAATTGTATAACTGAAGTCATTGGAACGTCAGCGACCATGATATGATTTAAGAAATATGATAGCTGTAACCTCAGAGAAAATTAATGAGTGTTTGCTAAAATTTTAAATAAGATGTCAAAGGACACAACGATTCTGGGAATGACGCAATGGACTTGGTGTGATAATTAGAAACATTTAAATGGAATAAAAAAAATATACAACGAATATTTAATGAATTGAAAATATCTTGAGATGATAATAATATACCAGTTGAAGTTAACAATAAAAGGACGAGAAAAGTCAATTAGAAATTGTACTTTAAGGTTGAATTGTTTATTCCGTTTCCTTTCAAATATTCAAGACGGAATAACAATTTCATTCGCCAATGTCGCAGAATTAGTCTAATAGCAAACTGTGTCTTCAATAAACTCAGTTTATTCTTTGTAAGGTCATTGAAGAGAATTAGAATTGTTATAAGGGTCTCAACGAACTGTAAAACAGCACAAGCTCATTTCATATATGTGTCTGTGGTAAAATGTAAATATCAGACATAATAGGTACTTTTCATATGTATTTATGTTTCCTCTTGTGGCTCATTTCAGAGAATAAAAAAGTGAATGATTTCAATGTTATTATCAATGAACGTAATCTGTATATCTTCCATCGTTTGTAAACACGAAAAATATCACGTGAATGCACATAAATGCTTCTATTCTATTGTCTGCTCTAATCCTCTTCGTTTCCTTTATAACTGTGTTAATACAAATTTTACTCTCTCCGTACTTGAAATAAAATGTTTGTCTAAATATAGAAATAATAGTTTGTATATTAAAGTGATATATATGTCTATAAATTCTGCAATAATTAGAAAACATCACAATTAAATTTATTTAAAAATCGATAATAACTGAGCGAGAAATGACAGTGGATCAACATCTCAGAAATTAGAACTACTGTCATGGAAGCCTTTAACATTTAGAGCTCACAGCATTTATATCGCAAAATGTGTTGGAGTTATCTGCATGACGTTAGTGGTGAAGTATTACTCAGACGAAACGTGTTCTTAGTTTCCCATATAACTGCAGTAAACTTTTAATTATTCATTCATTGTGCTTTTCTAAATAATTATGATTAATGCATGAACACACTGCACGAAATAAGGACTTTAAAGGATATTGGATTTCAAAGTAAATACACTACAATGGACAGTAACAGTAACAGTAACAGTATTCAAATTGTACGTAGTTGAAGTTTCATTACAATTTAGCGGAGTGGATCATTTTTGGAACCCACGTAAAACTGTCGATCGGTAATTACAAAAAGCACATTTTGCAAAAATTAAAATTGCAAAAAAGAAAGCATATTTATTTCAGTTGTTATTAAAAGTGGGACTTTTCTGAGAGATACGGCATAGCCGTCGGCCTTAATATGTCTTTATATGGCTTTGAATAGCACATTTAGTGCAGAGCTCATTGACTAAGCCATTTTATTTAAGAATGGTTATGTATATTTCTCATAAATAAATGTTGTAATGATCAGACTGATATTTTCAGTAGCACACATCTCATGCTTGTTATAGACATTGCTGGTATAAAACGCAGTCGATTGGTTAGTTGAAAGTTTCTTCTATGACGTAATGAATTCATTACACCATACCATCTCTTCTTCCAAGAATGATCCGCATAAATCAAAAGCTCTGACTTCCCTGTGAGGGGATATTGCTTTTTCTACAACGAAACGTAGCTCCTAACAGACGGTACTGTTTTCAGATACAAGTGTGGTGCAGTGTAAAGCAGTGGTTATTGAAAAATACAGCACGAATATGACAAGTGAAAGTTCATAGACACTAATGTTCATGTAATAAACGATAATATTGATCACCAATGGCTAGTATTGAACCATGACAATAGCAACACTGGATAAAGAACTTGAAGGAATAGTTGATTACATATAGAAAGTTCATCTGATTTTTTCAGACGGGAAGTGCATAATTTAAATAACTAATTCCTCTCAAACACAACTATAAATTCTAATCACAGATTCCCAAGACGTATATTAAACATTAATAAAATATTTTTCTTTACCATTCATCCACATATATAACCATCACTTGACCTAATACGCCTAATACGTAATAGATTTCTTATCAAGAAATCCCCTAACTTGTAAATAAGGTCAGATCTTGAATTCAAATTCAAGAAAATATCTATTTTTGTATTTAAGAAAGGGGAGTAAGGCTTAACGCGTGCTAATTTACATATATAATTTAAGACATACAAAGCATTTAAATAATGGAGAAAATAAACAATTATTTAAGAGCATATTTGCTATTTTTTCACCAAATATTATAAGCAGGAAAATGATGTTGGGTCTTTAAACGTCCGCCAACTTTTTGCGACTATATTAGTAATTATCACCAGAATAAAATGGTATTTACCGATTGATTACTCAGAAGAAATAATATTTGAAATAAACGAAAAGAAATGGAAAGGCAATTATTATAATGTTTGAAATGCTATACACGAACTTTTCTTCAGGTAATAAATTACGATACAAACAGTTGTTTGCTCGGATGAGACCATATAGCACTGAATATTAACATATAATGAAAGTTCATACATATAAAAAACCGAAAGGTATGCTAAACATAAACTTCATGATGAGATCCTTCATAAAATTTCCCAAAATTGATCAAACATTGGTAAATAGATTACAGATTATTTGAGTGGACATTGATCAATCTTATGATTATTTCAACACGTTTATGAATGACTAGACAGTCTCGTGAGACAGAAAGGGAAGGAAGAGTCACGGAGACATGGCAACAAACTGCGTTTAACGTATTTTACAAATATTAATTTGGTGGAATGGAAGACTTTACTAAGTTGGTATCATCTAAATACCTAATAATGTTAATTAGAAAGTGCCTATAAAAATTTATTTCAATCGTTTTAAATATGTTTACAATATACTGACAATAAATATTATGTAATACAGAAAACCTCATCAGACATAAAGACTAAGTTAAAAACGCCGTTGTATGATAATACTGGTAGATTGTTTTATCCAATCCTCATTTTGGCTTGGCAACAAGACCGCCCACTCCCTACTCGTATTGGCTTGGCCACAAGACCGCCCACTCTCTACTCGTATTGGCTTGGCCACAAGACCGCCCACTCTCTACTCGTATTGGCTTGGCAACAAAACCGCTCACTCTTTACTCGTATTGGCTTGGCCACAAGACCGCCCACTCTCTACTCGTATTGGCTTGGCCACAAGACCGCCCACTCTCTACTCGTATTGGCTTGGCCACAAGACCGCCCACTCTCTACTCGTATTGGCTTGGCAACAAAACCGCTCACTCTCTACTCGTATTGGCTTGGCCACAAGACCGCCCACTCTCTACTCGTATTGGCTTGGCCACAAGACCGCCCACTCTCTAGCTGGCTGGGTCACCATATCAAAACAACTGCCTATACTCCAGTTGCAGTCCAACAAACATGACTGTGTTTTGGGTGGGATCGTTGAGCCAAAGAAAGACTGAGTAAAGGGTGTAAATCAAACAACTGCCTATACTCCAGTTGCAGTCCAACAAACATGACTGTGTTTTGGGTGGGATCGTTGAGCCAAAGAAAGACTGAGTAAAGGGTGTAAAACTTCATGCAGATATCTAGCGGCATATGCCCCTTATTCCTCCAGGATGCAGTTTCATTGTTGATTACGTTTCTCATTTCCTTTCATCTCAGTGTCTCTCTATTAATATGATAAATTAACATTTCGTGCGTATTTTTGCTTTTTATTATATCTTTACAAAGAGACAAACATATTTGGCTGTTAAATTATTTATTTAAATCCTAATTTGTAAATAAGATATGTTTTGTTGATTCCGCTATAATTTCTCAATATGTTAGTTTACAATATTATTCAGCGCATTATATAATACTTTTATATAATATTTTCAGATGTATGCTCTTGGTTTACTAGCTCTTTAAAATGGAATCATGGCAAATATAAAGCCTCTGTGAAATGCATTCAGTTTATTTAATTGTCTAGGATGTATCTGAGCCATTGAAGAAATTCCCACAAAATGCTAGATTGCCTATTTACCTACAAGGAACATTACCAGGAAATGAATTTACTAAGATCCTATAATCATGTGTCGTATGACATTTACATGAGCAGAGGGAAGCAGCTGAAACCAATTTGTCATAAATAAATGCGCTATTCACCAGAGAAGGAGGAATGAGATTATACAATTGCTTGAATTATTAAGTAGGACCATTCATTTTAAAGAATTGATTTTATGTAATGTGAATTGTTCATTAGATAATGCAGTGATTAAAACAAGTGAAATACCAGAGGCGGAAAAGAAAATATATACCCATAACAATACACTTCATTATCAATCATTATCTGAGCCGTAAAGTGCTTTTCAGAAAGTACATTGTGTCTTGTCTGTAGAGATATATTTTCCTCGTAGAACACTCCTCCCCTTTCAAATATTCCAGTTTCTTAACAACTTGATCTGGTACACGTACTAGCTTGATTTTTAAGAGTTTTCCGCTAAACTCATCAAGGTAACAATTTCCAAAATTGTTTTGTATTTCAAAAGTCTTACCTCTTTGAATTAAAGTGCTCTCAAGTTACCCAATAGGTTTTTCCCCATGTTTGATCTGATTTAGTCATAGTTTGTTTCTACTTTGGTCTTTTCTGTTGATCTACGTTGACTGTTATTGTATCCTTTTTATATTACGGTAAAACGTCAACTCAAGTTCTGATTACATTGTCAGCATAATACTGCAAATATTTAATCTTGAAAATTTTGTTAACCGTTTCTATTACGGATGCATGTTTTTTTGTGGGCAAATGAGCAGTACCTAGTGTCTTTCTTTTCCAGCAAATGCTGGACTTCATTGTTGTAAAAACGTATTTCTTTGATCTGTTTAAAGCTTTCATACTTTGAAGAGATCTCTAAAACATAGGGTTTATTTCCTATTTTTAATTTTGTCATTGTTTTGTTGTTAATTTCCACTTTTCCATCCTAGTCCTCCTTTTCAAATACATATCCATGTCACAATGCATTTTCAGTTATTAGCAAAATTTTCATTTGCTTTTCACAACATATATGTACTACATTGGTCATTCACTTCATTAACACAGACCATACTGTATGGGTAATATTTCTCTTTTGCCTAATGTGCCAGCATTTTCTACAAATAACCATTATTTGAATAACGTTTAGTTGTGTCCGATTTGTTTTTCCTTTCCAGCATATAATTGATAATTGTTTTCGCAATAGGACTTTTAGAATCGTATTAGAGCTGTCTGAAATAAAGTTCCTTGTCGGCGCTTGAAAACGAAATATAAAGATCTAGGGCAGACATTATGCTTGAGGTCAACATACCAACATGACTAGCATTACAGCAGCTACTTCAGATACTCAGAGTATTAAATATATCTTTATTCACCATTATTATAACATTTGTTTCATCTTGACCAATAATAAATTAAATATAGTCTATGAAATCTGTAATTGTACTTTAAATTTAGACGAAAACAAAATGAATTTATTTGCCATTCTCACAAGCTCAGTTTATGCCTTTTTCGTTGATCATTGTTTTTGGACATCGTGCCACCTGGGTTGATGCTGATTATGGTAATTTTATAATCACGAAACGTGATATGTAAATCTTCACATTTTCTGCTATATTAAAGAATACCATTTTTGAACAAAATTACCAAGTTAAACCTTTTGTTATATTTATGCTTTTCTTTCAAACAAATAAGTTTATGCCACAGTCTGATAATGTCCAACCTTGTAAATCAAAAGATATCATCTCTACAAACCGACATTTCTCTGTGTCCTCTGCAAACTATTGAATTTAGTATAATGCACAGTTGAACAATGGTTTATGATTTTGTGAAACGTACTTATTATTTCGCGTTCATTAGTAGTTCACACTGCCTAGCAAATATGTTTGGCTTTCTTATAAAGTACTCAAGTCTTCATGAATAGTCTACTATTTTACTAGCAGCTTCTATAATGATCAATGTGAAATCCAGTTTCTGCAAACCTGTCAATCAGTTATTTATTTATTTTTGAGGCACATGCTGAAAAGATCGTACAACTTAGTTTTAATTTTGGTCTACTTTCTGTCAATAACTCAGTTCTCCATAATAAAACATGGTTCACATTTGACGTATCATTTTGAGAAACAGTTTCAAAACTTGGGCTAAAAATTGCACGTCAATCATAATTCAGCAAAGATTTGAACACAGCAAAACATGCATTACCTACATTCTTTGAGTGTCAGTCGTAAGCTATACATTGTTCTTTTTTTCTTCGGATTTGCACTGAAGTAGCGGACTATCAGCTCGTTGGATATAAAACCTAAACCCTGTCCTCTTTCATTCTATTCAAGGATGCATTCCACGCGAATTTATATGTCCCCAGCTTTTCTTATTTTTCTATCTTTTTTACACAAATTGGCTTGAATATTATTTAACTCAAAAGTCAAGTCTTGTTACGAGAAAATTATGTTGATTCTGATATATTTAATTCCACTGCCTAGTGGCACAAAAGCGAATGAATTTGACATATATCATCTTATTGTCGTCATCATGTTTTTTTTTATTTATACCACATGCACTGTGTGATATAATTCTTTCCTTGGCCTCTCATAAAACACTTAAGAAGTGACTCATGATAATTGTTTAAGTACCAATGATAAGTTCCAAGGTACAAGTAATTTCAATTGCCTATTTTCAGTTGCAAACGTTTAGTCATGAAGCAATAAGGCGTGTAATGTAATGATAATATATACAAGAAATGACGATGGAGTGAGTACTTGTGCTCATACACACACACAAACACACACACACACACACACACACACACACACACACATATATATATATATATATATATATATATATATATATATATATATATATATATATATATATATATATATATATATATATATATATATATATATATATATATATATATATATCGAGAGAAAAAGAGACAAACAAACATTTCTTAGGCTGCATTCATTGATGTTTTCCCCTAATATGTAGATAAATAATACAGAATGGTTCCAGCTGCGCCATAATAATTTGAATTATTTTATATTGTTACCAGGCAGTGAATAAATGGAATACAAAATAACATAATAAAATGGAGATAGTTGGTTGTGAAGTATAGTACTCATTCAGATTTTTTTGTCTCCCTAATGTCTTTTAGAAATATTACTTAGTATGTGTCAAGTCAATCCTCCAACAGTACTAATGACCCCAAAAACACGATATTGACATAACAGGACTCAGAATATTTGACAAAATATAAACTAGCCGTAAAAGTTCTTCAGAGAATAGAACTCATAAAATCTGTTGTGGTCCAGTTTAGTCAATACATCAAATGTTTTTAATGGTTTGCACTGACCGGAACACTACTAACCTATGGGCATAAACCTCTTTTTCTTCACGATATCTACTACCTATTTGTGCAAAACAAAAACTTGTATACTCATCATTCTTTGATTTTAACTAACACTTATGAATAATTAGTTTTAATTCCCATCACACGCAAATAAAAGAACAAAATTTGCAATAAAACGCGCATAAAACTTACCCCCCCTCTCTCTCTTTCTCTCTCTCTCAGCGATTAAGTCTAATAAATCATACATAGAACTGATAGATAAATATATAATACATACATAGTTATATATAGTTATATATATACATAGTTATATATATATATATATATATATATATATATATATATATATATATATATATATATATATATATATATATATATATATCATTATAACAGAATTCAACTGATCTTCTAGAAAATTTTAAATCCTATAAACATAGTTTCCTTACAATAGCATGTAATGGAATAAAAAATATTAAGCTAACAAACAAATAACGAATAACGTATACATAACAATTGACCCCGTAAACGAAAATAGAAGATTTATATAATAAAGCTTTATTTATACCATGGGTCAATTATGCACAAGGTTAATAAATAATAACTTAAGAAAAAATGTAGTGACTGATACAAAGTATGCAATAAAAAATATATTCCTAGACTCAAAATGCTCATCTGCTATTAAATTGTCTTTTTCATTGATATGTTTGATGCCATTTTTATATTCCTGTAATAACAAATGCCACCTTAATAATCTTTGATATTGGTATTTCGTCCTGTCGATGAAAGTAAGGGGGTTGTTAACACCAAACACCATAATCGAGAAGAAAAACAGAAGTTTGTAACAATTCATACATGTTACTGGTCACGTAGTTTTGGCATGACCTTGACTTAAGTTAATGATTCTACCCTAAGAAAGATGTAAAATTAAAGTTGTTTACCAGAACTGTCAATGATTCTGAAACGAGGTCAACAACTAGATAGTGTTATTATTTTGTTAGTTGGTTCTCAATGAAATCTCGAAATTTCCTTTACATTTTCGGTTTGTGCAATTTGCCAAAATTCAGTAGGTCATATTTTGTGACATACGTTTTATTTCCAATTTTATCCTTTCATTCATCAAATCTTTCTAATTTAATTGAATCTCTGTTTTAATGCTGTTTTCTATAATCTGTGCACATGCGGAAAGTTTTATCTGGTTTCGCAACACACACACACACACACACACACATATATATATATATATATATATATATATATATATATATATATATATATATATATATATATATATATATATATATATATATATATATATATATATATATATATATATATATATATACATATATATATATACATATATATATATATATATATATATATATATATATATATATATATATACATATATATATATATATATATATGACTTATGAAATCATTTTCCAGGAAGTACTGAATTCGTTTTTTCAAGTATTCGTGTTTGAGAAGGATTATACTCTATGAGTGTTGTTTCGCAGGTTTGGAATGATAAAGTTTCTTTTTGTTTAGTAGGAACACATCTAGGCATAATTGGTCATGTACAAATAATTAATGTTTTAAGTTCATTCCTTTTTTGCTGTTGCAAATATGAAAATTTCTGGTCCAGATTATAAATTATTTCTAAATTCCGACGATTTCTAACTTCAAAATCAATAGAATCCGATTGCATTCCATCACTAAAATCATCACTTAGTCGGAGAGGTTAAACAAAATCAATTTTATAATTAACCTGACTGTCTCTCTCAATATACTGGTTATCCATTGATTTATTTGAATCCCATGAGAACTATTATTATAATTTAACTAATTAATTGTCTTCTTAACTTGTGAAGGTCATATCACATAATCTGAAGAAAAGTTTGAAGAATGAGCACGAGACATATCACTCAACGACTACACTCACACGTTTTCCTCTTTGCAATTTTTCTCAAACAATAACTTTAATTTTGACTGTAATTGCTGGATGCGAAATTCATTTATAACTTGCTGAAAAATTCCAGATATAAAACTTGACCCTTGTTCAGATTGAATTGATTTGGGAAGCCCTAATTGAGTAAACATATGTATCAAGACCTTTCCTCTTATTTTGGTCTTCATTTTTTGCCTCTGGATAACTTGTTGAAGCACACATAATGATCAACAAGTCCTGGTTACCAGACTTGGTCTTAGTTAATGGACCAACACAATGTAACCTTATTCTGCGAAATCGTTCGTGAAATATATGCAAATGTATCCTCTTGGGTTTTCCTACCATTTGACAAGTATGAAAAGATCTGCAGTATTTACAAAAATCACTTTTAATTTTTGGCCAATATAAGTGAGTTAAGATCTTATAATCAGTCTTATTAATTCCTTAATGACCAGCTAAATTAGTTTTATTAATCAGACTAAGACTATCCCGTATGATTTTGGAACTACAATTTGAAAATTCACTGACTACTCATCACCTGCAAGTACCTCGGGAAGACATCATTTCCTCATAAGAATTAATTTCTAATTAATAAACAGATAGGTACTATAGTGGCCTCAGTTTCAGAAATGGCCATTTGAAGCAAACGAGATATTTTATGATCTTCTCTCTGTTCGAAGACAAGTAATTGTTGTTTGTCACCCTGATTAGAACAAAGAGAATGAGTAGTTAAACGAAGATCACTGTGGTCAATACATTTTGACTGATCCAAACAGAGTGACAGTGACTTCATCAAAAGACTGACAAGCACATGTGTGAATTAAAGGAATAATTTCCTGATCAACATCATTCTCAAGAGCGTTCTTTGCCATATATCTAGTAACTCCACAGGCTGGGTATAAATCAGGGAATTCTTTTTCAATAGAATGAACTTTCTGATCCAAACAAGGCTTGTCAGTTACAAGTTGATTTACCACAACCTGATCTGCAGTTATGTCATTGCCTTGTAATAAATGAATGCCCTCAACGGGTAACGAGGACACCATTCCTACTGTCAACGGGCCTGAGAATATATCTGATGACAAAGTTACACTATGGAAAGGAACATTAACGGACCATCACTCTAGTCCCTGAATAAGAACACTCTCATTAGAAGAAACCTCAGAAAAAGAGAATGTACCTTAAAAAATATCATGAGAAGTTACAGTGTCCTTCAAAATTTTAGTGGAGATGGGATTGGCCGAATCACAGAAGAGTAATATATAACCCTTCGACATGAATAGTTCATAATTCCCCATAATAAAATCTGACCTGGGTTTATTATACTGTGTTACTTTACCGTGATCATAACCTCTTAGAAGTAAGAGCATTTTGAATACATTTGTCTCAATTCTGCTGTTTATTTTTCAATTTGTAGCAATGAAAAATGACGTGCCCTTTCTTCTTGCAACACATGCACATAGGAAGAGACAACGATATTTGATTTCTAAAAGTTGTGCCAGATTTACATTTAGAAGATCCCGTTTGAGGCTGAAATACTCTTATCAGAATACTACTGAAGGGAAGACGTGCCTTCGAAAGAAACTTTATGAGCTATAAAATACTCATCAGCGTTAAAAGCACCTAGGAAGAGACAAATAGTATAGATTTAGCTTATGAGATGCTTGATTGTTGAAAGTTGTGCCGCAATGACTTTTAGAAGGGTTCGTATTTGACTGAAATGCCTTTTTACCAGAGGTCTGCTCAGTGGAAGTCTTGAGTATAAAAGGAACTTTGTGAGATAAGTAACATTCGTCAGCAGTATGAGCAGCATTTTCCAAGGTGTCAACCTTATGCACATCGAGATAACTCTTAATGTTACAGTGGACACTGTTCTTGAAATCTTCATGTAATACAAGTTGTCCTAGACTTTAATAATTTTTGATCACCATCTATAAAATTACTGCTCTTTTCTCTCTTGCAAATTCAATATGAGTTTTGTCCAGCTTCTTTTTCATAGTTCTTGGTTGTTTGCCGATATACCTCAGGTACTAACTCAAAACCCTTTAAGATGCATTTCCTAATCAGATTATAGTCAACACCTTGTTGTAGTGACCGTGAATTATAAATATCACTAGAATTATCATTAAATAGCATTGATATAATAGAGTCCAATCCTCCCTTGGCCATTTCAAATGTTCAGCAATTTTCTCGACCTGTTTTAATAATCAAATCCAAAAAAAAATCCAAGAATTTAACATAAAGTCCTACCATTAAAAAGTCCTGAATGACTCTGAGTTGTCCAAGAATTTTGTGACTGCACTGATGTATTTCCAGGGAAAATAATAATTTGAATTCCATAAAATAAAATTTCAATTCAAACTGGTCACGACATAATAAGCCCTACTGACTAATCTCTATAAAGACAACAGCTATACACAAGTTTAAGACGCAACACAGATTCAAAGATAAGGGCCAACCTTCCAACAAATTAGAAGGTTATAATAATAAACACTTATTTTATATCACGTATTCCAGATATGTCCTTGACTTAACCTAATCTTTCTTACTCTGAGAATGAACAAAACAATTAAACAGGTTATTTGTTAAACCTGTCACTGGCGCTGCGTCAGGGTCAGAAACTAGATACATTGTTTCTATTAATATAACAGTCAGGTCAAACAAAACTGAACTGAATTTCTGGAAAATGTCAAATCCAGTAAATAAAGTTGCATTACAATAGTATGTAATGAAAGGGAAAAAACTAAAACTAACAAACAAATAATTAAATTACATAGCAAAGATGCTGACACGTGTGTAAGCGTTTAGTCGATAATTATTTCCTGTTCATTAATTACCTCGGACGAGTGTTCCATTTCCGGCGGCACCTTTTCGAGCTTAGAGTCGTTAGTAAGAACAATTCTTGGTGAGTTATAAAACAGTAAATTCAAATTAATTTGCCCTCATATGCTATCAGTTGCAGTTATGAAAGAGGATCTTAGCATTGTATCCAAGGGAGATATAATATTTGAGTTTTCGCCAACCGTGGAATCGAAAGTGTTGGTATAAATCATTATTGTGGAACTTGTGTATCTTCCTCTATATCCAGCTGACAATTTCATTTTCTCTTACGGATTTGAACTGGCACATGGTAGAACTCCGTAGGGAAATGTCAACAAAACAACTGAGCATTAGAGATCGACATGATATTCAATACAATAATACTTGTACGTGGAAGTGTAGTACCAGTTGTTGAAGCTATAAAACTCACTTAAATAAGAGTAATGAAAAGGCATTGTGATGTTGTTAAGTGATTGTTTACAGGCTCAACAAAGGTAACATGCGGTTTTGTCTTCGAGTCAAGCACCTAGTGCTAAACACTTTGCGATAGGGGTCGTTGATATCATCATATATGTTGCAGATAAATCAGAAAACATGGGATTGCGATAGGTTCAATCGATTGAAGAGATACCACGATGATAACTTACTAGACATACAACGGTTGAACCAAAATATGATTACACTTTCATCAACAAACGCAATACCCAAGCGGGTCAGTAGAATTAGAATTATTAATGAAGCCGCTCAAAACGTTTAGGTGTTTCCTTGATTGCAAATTCATTAATGGGAAGCAGATTGTGTTTGCGGACACGAATGACAAAGTAATCAAAAGACAGTAGATGAAATCAATAACATATAAACAATGGCAAAATCTAATACACATCCAATTCAGAGTTTGTATGGAAATGTCTTTGAAGATGGATCGATCAAGATAAGATTTTCGGTATTATTCGTACACGGTAAAATAATGATCAAACTAGATCATAAAGAGTTACAAGCAGATGATATATCTCGGTATTTTCTCATGTTTACGTCCTGATTAGAAACTGAAGAAATCTTATACACCTCAATAATAATAATAATAATAATAATAATAATAATAATAATAATAATAATAATAATAATAATAATAATAATAATAATAATAATAATATTTAGGCCAATTGTACTAAGATCAGTTTTGTCAACAATGGTATATGTGCATTTTCAGCATCGATCATTATATCATTGATGAAAATGAATTGAAGTTTATATGAAGAATGTTGATATTAATACAAGTTGATCAAGGCAATATTTCTTGTTAACAAAACATTAAGTTCTCGTTTGAGTTGGACATATGACGAAAAGTAGTAGTGATGGAGAGTGTAAGCAGGTTTGGTAGTATTGCCAAATGTTTTAGAAACATCTGTAAGCTGCAAAATATCCATTCCTAGGTACAGATCGTGACAGTCACCAAGATTCTGAGAATTAAACATGAATCAGACATTGTTTGCATATATGCCATCGGGTGACAACGGTGAATCAAATGCCTCAGTCAGTTGTAAATGGGTTTCGGCTAATTGTTGGAATTGTTCATGTACTCGTAGGGATATAATTCTTTGCGGATGAGTAAACCGATTGTTCCATCATCAGTAAAACCGTTTTGACGAGTGATTTTAAATCGATTATTGCTAGTTGCTTCAAGGTTGATCAGTCACTTAAATTGGCTGAAATTGCGAAAATTCAAGAGTGAATAAACCTCAGTTACCCGAACCTAAACATCATATATTTTTTCAGCATGATTGGAATTTCCCGTATTGGCGCCTTTGCTATCGTGCAAATGCTTGCACTGTTATGGGGCCATAATAGCCGTGAAGGTTATGAAGCACTACGGGAATTCCTAGTTTGCTTGGTTAAACTTGTAACTGTAGACTGCATGCGCTGTGTGAAGTTTCTCTCTAATAAACATTGATATGACAGGTCGCATTTCTACCAGTGCAACTGCAATCATTCCCAAAGGGACCATCATTAATACAGCAATGAGCGGATGCAGAATACGCACACCTGTCGTCAGTTTGCATAATCATATTTGCGGACGGGGCACGTTATTAATTTTGCTGTTACATCGAGCGATTTATAAATAATTCTACCTTGTCTGGACGCTGAATCATTGGGCGTGGTTCAATATTTGCTGTTCAAGTGACCATCGCACGTGATTGCAGTTTAGCAAAATCCTGATGGGATTGTTCCTCATTTATGGGCCCTAGAAACTCAAATATGACAACTTCTGATATACGGCTTGGAATTTGCATCCCACGCTGTCGTACTACTTTCCTGAACTGATTAGAGGTCGGCATACTAATATGTTGGGGTAAAGCATCAGCTAAATGAAATTTCAGTTAACAAATTTTGCTGCTAAGTTTACTTTAACAGGTTCAGATACTGCAATCGATTCAGTCCAGTAAGTATTTCATTCACGTGTGGATCTTTTTGTTATGGTTGTGCGGTGTTTTTACAATCATAGGTTCGGCGAATCTGATACGGCGCGCAATAACATTAGGACGCAATCACAAAGGTGTATTCGTTGGTAAACATGAACTATGTTGCAGGACATGCCATTATGCATACTGTAAATTGCATCTGCTTGTGTCACGTTTTGCTACTAGCGCTTTACCTTACCTTAAAAGTGTTATCGGTGTAAAAACTCGGAATCAGTTTTGCCGACCACGTGGATATGCTGGTATCACCCTGCTCACCGTCTAAGATGTGCGTGTATGTGCATGTGAGTTATAGTCTTCGATGTCAAATATATTGCATCAATCTTCTCAATTTATAACATGTGTTGAACTAAACCGAGGTTTTGCCAAATTTTCCTTTATATTCTTCATTGGATTGTAGTTAATATTATACCATTGATCAATGATAAATAATACTGTACCATATGTTGATAGGCGTCACGCTCCGAAGAGTGATATTCAATCAATCTTCATGTGCAAATAAATAGTAGGCATTTAGTACCGTTGAGAGAATGCATCATACGAAATTAAAACTGGCCGTTTATTGTCCACTCGCATGCAAGAATGTCAAACTTATTATAGTCCTCGTTCTTGAATCTGAAAATATTTATAACTATTGTGTCTTCTTTGAATATTGACTGCATGTGTTTGTTTCTTTACATTGAAATAACATTTTACAAGTTATGCATTCATTATCCTATGGTCTTTACTTATATCATACACTTGAATGTGATTTAAGGGAAAGTCATAGGGTGTAGAAAGCGTTGACCTATTTAAGTAATTAAAATTCCCCATTACGATACAACTCGTTTTTATAATAATTTGCTCCATCATTTGTGATGTGTCCTTAATATTTAATTATATTTTCAGTGAAACTGAATGTTAAAGAGTTATGAATCGAGACAAAGCGTGGTAACTTCTTCTGAAGTTCTATGTTTGATATGAATCTTCTATTCAGCCAGAAACCTAATATTAGTCCTCTTCAGTCTATTGTCGCTCCAATTGATTTGTCTGATTCATGAGCAACACTTTCGGCAAGGAGTTCAGAGTATACAAATAAAATTTTGAGTGGTATCATAAGATATTAGTATACAATCTATCATAAAACAAAGAAATATTGAATTATATGGAGACTCCAAGCATGGCTTAAAATCATCTTTCAAATAGGACACCAAAGCTGTATTAGAAGGTTGCATGATATCTTTAATAAATAGGGGTAAAACATATTTCACTTCGAAACTCTTATAAAACATTTTATTTTGATCGTGTGTAATCCCGTCTGTCTTGTTTATATGTATTTTCTTTCTCATATCTTTACTTGTGAATGCATTCGCGGGTCTAAGGTCACGTCTGAAACGAAATTCTTACGTCACTAAAACCAAAAACTTTAATATGTACAAAACGGACTTGAAAACAATTAAAACAAAAGAATTATTTGCTTTGCTACATTATATTTTGTCAGTTTTTGTATTAGAACACGTTTAGTTGAAAACCTATCCGAACTCACGGAAGTATGATAAAACATAATGGGTTACTTATCTCGGTAGAGAAAACTTTACAAGGAAATACAATTTTTTTTGTCAGTATTTGGATAATTTCCTTAACGTACTACGCCATTTTGCATAAAAAGGGTATTATACCTGTGTATCATACCAACGCATGCATCAGTCTCACAGTTATAGAAAAATATATCATCTAGACATCAACATTGTGTCACGTACGCTCTGTGTAACGTAAGTAATGGTTTAATACTCTAGTTATCTTAAAATTTAAATATCTCCACTCCATTCTTATTCTAACTAAAATGTCATGTTTCGGAGCGTTTACTTCTTTGTTGCATGAATTCATAAACTAACTTATTTTTAATATTTGTTTGGGACGGAGGAGGATGTGGTGGGCCATTTAATTTCATTTACAGATACAAGTGTCAGAAAATTAGTCGACGTTTTAAAGCATTGTGTCCATTACAAACTATAGTAGCGTAATTGGTTAAAGATACTAAATCCCATTGATAATGTGCAATTTCTCCATAAATTCTCAAAACTACTATCCCACCACAGTTTCTCTAGCTCAGATATTTCTATTAATTGTATTCGAATCGGTCTTGTAGAATATTTTTCTCCCCATCAGAGATTCACCTCGGGAAAAGTAAGTCTATAGTAGACTGTTCAAAACTGTTTAGCTAGTGTCATTTGTTTTCCGAGGCAAGGACTATTCCAGCTTTGATTTTCCACAAGAAGAAAGTCGTTTAATGATTAGTTTTCGCACTTGTACAGATTGTCAAACCCGGGTACATTTACTCCTACCCCAATCGTTGCAATATTTTTCAGTTAAATTAATTCCCTTGTCAATAAAAATATTATCATTTCTTAAAAGAGATGATAAACCGTGCATAATCAGTTTACCTATAATTAGTTAAGTTTAGATTATCATAACGACGCAAAAGCTAAGGAGGACATATGTTCTGCTTCTTAATGATTATCTGAAAGACGACAAAAAGTTCTTACAGTTTGACCTATCTCACACTAGAATCCACACCGGTGGAAATTAGGCTCTCAGGTATGTCTGGTCATCTGGACGATACTATACTGCTGGACGATACGAGCAAGAATTATGTAAATAAATTTGGTTTATGAAGTTTTAAATGGTCATTTATTAGTTCTGATAAGGCTAATCAGGTATGAGGTTTATCTCAGAAGAAAGAAATTTCTTATAAGATGACCTCACAAAAATGTCTTTAGCTTTAAAAAAAAAATCAATCTGTTGTAGTCTAAAACTTTTCTTTCTACATTTAGTTTTACATGAACG